>JAZGTJ010017552.1:275-11989 GCA_036877575.1 Botia almorhae
AGTGTTTGTCTTATGAAGCACCTTGTTTCTGGAGAAACGTTGTCTCGTTTCACTGTATACTTGTATATGGCTGAAATGACAATAAACTCCACTTGTAACTTGTAACTTGTATTGTGTAATACTGTGTATAGTGTTAAGTAAATAAGAAATATTAACGTTTTCTTTGTTTGGCCATCAGGTTTCACAAATTAAAATAAGACTTGAGTTTTAATTTTTTAATTATGACTGCTGTGCATGCCTAATAATGATATAACGTGTTTTAATAAATTAAGAGTAAAAAATAATAATTATAAAGACTTAATAAATAAAGATGTATTATTTATGTATTAGGTATGATTGGTTTCCAGATTTCAACAATTAAGTTACAGTCACATTTTAGAGACTAATATTACTGCTGTATATGACCAATTAGGCTTTTTTAATCAGCAGATTGAAATCTAATCTTAAATTGTGACAAGAAACTGTACAATTTAAACTGTTGTAAAACTCTGACATAAAAAATCCTACATTTATCGACCACTAATTCATTGTGCTATATTACAGCTTATATCCATTTTTAGACAGACAAACTGGACCAAAAAAGTTTTTACCACTACGAATTGCACCATCTGCAAATTTATTTCTTAATGTTTTAGTTATCATCGTTTATCCATGCTACTTTACATCTTCGTAGTAGTTTATATTGCTAATAATAACCTTATTTAACCTAGCTAAGGCCACACTTGTTTTATTAATAGGGTGATGTAAAATAATAAATTGCCATTGTCCTTCTTACCAACAAATTTACATCATGTTATCATCTTAGAGTTTTCCATCTTTTGCAACATGTACAGTACATATAATTGGAAGTTTTAGAAATGTGTTTGTGTTTCATAATTTCATAATGCATCAGCATTATTACCTGTTGAATTTCAGCTCCTTCTTGCAGCATGGGCAGCCAACTACAGCTACATCTGCCAGCCTGTAGACTACTCAGATGATCCTAATGAAGTGAGGGTGAGTATGTTTCCTGGATGAAATCATGATGCGTTCAGCTGTCTAAGACTGCGCTGAAATTGGATCCATGATTCTGCTTTCCAATTACTTAAATTACCGAAGTGTGTTATCAAAGCGGGATAACCGGATAGCGCAATCCAACTTTGGGTTCAAATGCTAATAGTGTCATCATTGCTGCCAGTACATTTTACACATACACATTTAAGATACTTTTTTTTTAAGTAACTTACATTGCATTCAGACTATACATTTAATCCGTACATGACATGCATGCCTTGAAAACTGAACCCATGATGCTGGTTGCTAGTTGCCATGCTCTACTACTATAGTTCTACAAACATTTTCAGCAGGGTTGTGTGCTATTCAGAATTGATTGTTTTTTAAATTTTAGTTTTGAGTTTGAAATAAGACAAACAGAATGCAGAATTGTGGCTTGAATTAACACTACATTAAGTTATAATGAATTCAATTAACAAATTAATATTCAATCAAATTAAAGCTGCAATCCGTCTTATTTTAGTTACAAATGAACATAAATCAGTACATGACAGATCAGTGTTCAAAACCATTTTCCTACTTTACCCCGAAGTTTAAAATAATGATTTATGATTTCTGTGAGGTTTAATTTACAGGAAAATGACATATGGTTACGTCACGTCCATAAACAAAAAGATGATGACCCGGCTTCTAAATTGCGTGTGTGGGTGCTGAAATAGTGCAGCATTGTGACTAATCAGCTAAGAAATTTGTATTTTACGTATCAGTGCATAAACAAGCAAAATAAATGAAATTTAATGATTTAATTCTTAAATTGTGAATGTTGCCCAACCCTTTTTATATAACATAAGTTATTTTATGTTATGTGGCTTTTAGGATTCTTGCACCAACACACCAAAATTATATTCAAACCTTATTTAAAAAACTCCTTAAAAAAAAACACTGTTTCCCTCTTTCTGTAATGGGCAGGTGGCTGCAGCCTTATGGTGGTATTTTATCTCTAAAGGTGTGGAATACCTTGACACAGTATTTTTTATCTTGCGGAAGAAGTTCAACCAAATCAGCTTCCTGCACGTATATCACCACTGCACCATGTTCACTCTGTGGTGGATTGGCATCAAATGGGTTGCTGGTGGACAGTGTAAGTGTTTTATAAGCACACACCCTGAGTAGTTAATATTTTAAATTAAATTGTCATTATATTAAATAAACAGAATGCACATTCATCTATTTTTCAGCATTCTTTGGTGCTCATATGAATGCAGCCATACATGTTTTGATGTATTTATATTATGGGCTGGCTGCATTTGGACCGAAAATACAGAAATATCTGTGGTGGAAAAAGCATCTGACTATAATCCAAATGGTAAGCAGCGAAATTTTGCAAGCAATCAAGGATTATGTGTAATATAAGGGTGGACTCTCCAGTTAGGACATTTTCTGTTCCCTAAGATAAAGAATCAACCGTAAAAATGACTGATTATCACTTTCCTCTGAGCTTTGCAGTTCTCAGTGTCTGTTCACTTCTACAGATCCAGTTTCACGTCACCATCGGCCACACTGCTTTGTCATTGTACTCAGACTGCCCGTTCCCAAAGTGGATGCACTGGTGTCTGATTGGATATGCCCTCACCTTCATCATCCTTTTTGGGAATTTCTATTACCAGACGTATCGTCGCCAGCCCCGTCGCGAGGCCACATCCAGGCCTGGCAAAGCCGTTTTCACCGAAGACTCTAGTGGAGCCCTTGCAGTCAGTAATGGAAATACCTTCAAGATAGGGGAGAAGTCAACAATGGTGGAGACCGGGAGGAGAAAGAGGAAGGGCAGAGCAAAGCGTGAATAAACCCAGAAGCAGACACAGGCAGACCTCACACAAATGGAAGACCGTTCACAGTAGCTGAAAGACACATGAGATGGTGTTTTCAATCAATCCCAAATTTTTACAAACAGTATGCTGAGCTTCTGCAGCAGAGGGGGAGAAATATGAGCCTAGATGTTGCGAGACTGGAATACTTAAGATTCATTTATGAGAGAATCTTCATCAATATGGTATATGTCCTTCCTTATCACCCGTTCTTGTATTTACTACATTAATCTATGTATCTCACTTGTATGGCAAAATTGTAGACCTACAGATGTATTTTTTCATAGTTTAATAAAGTGTGGGCAAAGGTCTGAGACTACTAGTGAAAATTCTTCTATTTAAAATTTTCTACATTAAATATAAACCTTTCCTTTATCAATTATATTATAAACATGTAAAATTCGAGTTTATTTGGAAATTAGGTTTACAGGAATTTAAGAATTTGATATTTCAACATTTTGCCTTAATGAGAGTTTACTCAAGCCAGAATGGACTCTACAATAGAGAAAACCTGATAGTTTGGTATATCAGCATGATTTTAAAAGAGTATCTTGTGTATAAGGCTTCAGTAAATATGTCAATGTCACACATTTGCTTACTTAATTAGTGATCTATAGAAGCAAAAACATATGTAATATCTGTTCTATATTTAAGTTTACATAATTCTAAAATGTGTTTAGTTCCAGGTTTAAAAGTATTACAGATTTTCAATGTGGTCTCAGAATTTTGGACCCTAATGAATATCTATTTGTTTAAAAATTTATTTATCTAAAGATTTCATTTTTCTTGTAAGGTCAGTTAAGTTGTTTAGCTGTTAATGTGATATGTCAAGGCAATGTTATAAAACGGACATCATGTGGTACTGAAAAATGCAACTTTTAATAATAGGGATTTACTGCTAATAAAATGTAATTAATACAATAATTATTTTATGTTGGCCAATAATCAATATGATGACCCATATTTTTCATTTTTTTGTGTTTACGTTTTTAAGCTATTTTACATGTAAAACTGGACTTTCGAAGTACTATACAAATGATCAGTTACAGTTGAAAATGCGGTTATCTGCTTTCAGAATTAGCCAAATCAGATCAATATTGATAATAAAAAAAAACAATATTGGCCAGAATTAGAATTAATGTTGTACTGGGTATCACATTTCACATCATCATCATCACCCTATCTGAATGATAGTGATTAGTAGTGATAGTGATAAGATTTCATTTTCTTTGAGGAAATATGTTTGTTGCTGTTACATTGCGTTGTACATAAGATTTTAAGATGCCCCATTGTTTTTAATTTTGTCATCTGTTTGTCTTTTGTACATTGCGCTTTTAAAATTCAATAATCATTAAAAACTTTGCCATTTTCTTTTCTGTTTAAATTTTATACATAGCTGTATATAAAAATAAACTGAATGCCAATTGCATATGAAATGACTATTCTAAACATTTTCTAATTCTCATATAGTCTAATTGGTGGTGCTTGCAAAGCATCACCATTACTCTCCCCAAAAATCAACAATCAGATCAACAGGCTTATTGAGGAGAGGTGTACTATGACTTTTATAAGTGATTGGGTGTGCAATGTATATTGAGTGTACAAAAAGTTGGGAGTTGGCTCTTGATTCAGAAACACATGTGTCTATTAGTTTTACTTTGTTAACTCTCTAGCTACACCCTAGCAACCATTTAGAGCACCCAAACAACCTCATAACATCACAAATAATCCATATCTTAGTATATCTATCACGCTAAGTTATGCTAGTTAGTGGTGCTTGCAAAGCATACACATCCTTCCTTTTTTGAAAATAGAGATCAATAACAAATCTGTTTCTGATTACTGCTTCACTGCTTACCATGCCTCCACCAGCAAACCAGGTAGCTGACACTGATACCACACCTCAGCAGGTCTCATCCACTACAACTTGTATAATGAGTGCCAAATCACATTCCTCTATCTCTACTCCTGCTAATAATTCACTTTTGGATATGGATAGGGAGGATTTTGCTCAGGTTCAAATAGCTGACCCTTTATTGAGCACAGTGATTGATTGGGTGTTAGCTAATGCAGACCATCATATTTTAAGCTTAAAGGCAGCCCCCCTTTGGTTAGGCATTTTTGTAAAGAATTTCCCTAGCTTGTCTTGGTTGGGTCCTTTCTTTGTCGTAAAGTTAGAACCCTAACAGGTGATGTATTTTTTTAATTCTTAGGGTGTTTGAGAATTTACATAGAGACCTCCTTACTTGTCATTTCAGTGCACAGAAGACCTTACAGTGTGCCCAGGTCAGATGTAGAGCTTATTTTACCATGTTTTTAAATTTATATGCATTCCCTGATCAGTGGGCAACAATTATGGACAAAAGTTTAATAATTAAATAAGTGTACCAAAAGTGTACCATCACGGTGTGCCAAAAAGTTTATACACAGACCAAAATTTGATTCTAAGCTAATCAAATAATTCTGCTGTCTACTTGGAGTACGCAAAACATGTACCTTACCCTATCATCCTATGTCTGATGACATGGTTGAATGTGCCAATAGATCTATCAAAGATCAGCTTGCTAAATACCTATACAAAAAAGGTGGTGAATGGGATGAACACTTGAGGCAAGTTGAATTAGGATACAAGTGTACACTCTTCCACTAAACATTCACCTTTCTTTTTGAGTTTATAGTCTTTTTAGTCTCCCTGCTGATTTTCTTCTTAGGGAATCTCCAACACTTTCCAGGGCTACGCCTAGAACCCCAAATGAGTATGTGCATTCTATGCTAAGGCGTAGAATGAGCATCATTCTTTGTTCAGGCTCTGCTTTTAATTCAGGGGCAATATAGAGACAGCTGGAGCACAGCAAAACTAAACTAAAACTAAAAGCACACAGCTTATCAGCCTAATGATTTTGATTAATCTTCCAGCTTTAACTAGACACAAACTTGCTGGGTTGGTTCATTTAAAGTTGTAAGGAGAGTATACTCACCTATAGGTGATATTGGTGTTACCTACAATATGTGGGATCAAATAGATCCTAGGGCTAAGTCTAAAATACTACACTACAACAGCCTTAAGCCTTATCGGTCCATATTGCCATCAAGCTCTAATGTGAAAAGTACTAATGTTCACACCACATCCACAGATGGAGCCCCACCTCTTACAGCACTTTTAGGCACTTGGCCTTATGTATACCGAGAACCCTCTGTGTGTGAGCCTTTGAGGCCACCTACACCTAGTCAGGTCAGAAAAAACGACCAGCTTGAGGCTGAAATTCCGGTCAATCACACAGCTCCATCTTCTATAGCTTCAGTTAAATTAATACAGAATGCAATGTCAAATGTCTTTTCCTTCAACTTCCAAGAACCAATGTCTTTTCAGTTAAATCAGTGTAGGTGTATAAAAAAAAATGTAAATAGTCCTTAGAAAATTCAAATCAGAACTCTGATAAAAAATAAATAAACCCCAAAAATGTTCTACCCGGGTAGTATGTTTTTTAAAGTGTGATGAGACCTCTAGCGCTCATCTGACAGATGAATTGAAGACACGTCGAATGGAACAGTTCAAGAAAACTCCTCAGGTACTCTGCTCCTTCACTGTGCTTCTGTCTGTCCAATGGTGATGGATCCAATGACCATATCAAATCATGCATAAAAAAACAACCTGCATAAAAGGGAAAAATTCAATTATTCTATCAATATAATTTTCTAACCAGGTCTGGAAAGAATATTACTCAAACATCCATATTCAAAATTGTACATTTTTCTTTTTGAACATGTTACATTCAGTCGCTGCACACATGAACTACACATGTGAGCACACATTCAGCCATGTTTAACTCAATTTAATCTCCAATTGTTTTTTTTCTCAACAAAACACCCTCCCCCTGGACAATAAAGACAAATATGTTTGAATGCTGTAGACTTCAGCTCAGCATTCAACACAATAATTCCCCAGCACCTGATTGGAAAACTAAACCTTCTGGGCCTGAACACCCCCTCTGTAACTGGATCCTGGACTTCCTGACTGGGAGAGCTCAGTCAGTCCGGATCGGGAACAGCACCTCCTACACCACCACGCTGAGCACTGGGACACCACAGGGTTGTGTGCTCAGTCCATTGCTGTTTACTCTGCTGTCTCACAACTGTCTAGCAATGCACAGCTCAAATCACATCATCAGGTTTGCGATGACATGACCGTGGTGGGTCTCATCAGTAAGAACGATGAGTCAGCATACAGAGAGGAGGTGCAGCAGCTAACAGACTGGTGCAGAGCCAACAACCTGTCTCTGAAAGTGGACAAAACTAGAGAGCACACCATGACCATGATCTTCCCTGTGGAGATTGTCAAGAGCACCAAGTTTCTTGGTGTTCACCTGGCGGAGAACCTCACCTGGTTGCTCAACACCAGTTCCATAACCAAGAAAGCCCAGCAGCGCCTGTACTTTCTGAGAAGACTAAGGAAAGCACATCTCCAACCCCGATCCTCATCATGTTCTACAGAGGGACCATCAAAGGCATCCTGTGCAGCTGCATCACTGCCTGGTTTGGGAATTGCACTGTCTCAGCCCACAAGACCCTTCAGTGTAAAGACAGCTGAGAATATCATCAGGGTCGCTCTTCCCTCCATCACAGACATTTACACCTCATGCTGCATCCGCAAAGCCACCAGCATTTTGGATGACCCCTCACACACTTTACCCTCCTACTGTCTGGCAAATGGTACTGTAGCATACAGCCCTCATGACCAGACTTTGCAATAGTTTCTTCCCCCATGCCATCAGACTCCTCAATACTCAAAATCTAAATTGAAGGATCACACACACACACACACACACAAACTTATATATATATACACACAACTGTGCATTCTCTATCCTCTACAGTCCTTTTTGCACAATTTGTTTTTGCACATCTTGCTGCTATAATTATGGTCACACTTATGTTTACACTTATGCTGAATGTTTACACTTCTGTTTACATTCATGCTTACATCTTTTATTGTCAACAGGTTTACTTTTCTTATCTTTAACAGAACTGTGTACTGGTCGGTGCTGCACCGGGACTTACTAGGCCCATAGTTTGCCCCAATAGTCATTGTACTGTCTTATGCTGTTGTGCACTTGTGCTTATGTATAAATTGTGTATAAATTATGTAGCCCTTGTTTTATAGTTCTGTGATGTTCAGTGTTTGTTTAATGTAGTACCTTGGTCTGGAGAAACGTTTCACTATGTACGTGTATATGGTTGAAATGATAATAAACTTCACTTGTAACTTGTAACTTGCTTACTAAGCCGAGTAAAATGAGCCCACCCCCAAGTCTCTACGACATTCTGATGCAGAGCTATAACATCACAAAGATCTGTCCAATGTTAAGTCTATGGGATTTTTTTTCAATGGAAGTCTAGGGTTCTGTAACCCTAGTGCTAGGGTTCTGTAATTGGTTGCTAGGGCATGGCTATGAAGTTAAAATGTCACCATATGTTGCTGCTTACTAAGCTGAGCAATATGAGTCAGATCAGGAGGGGTGTGACATGCTGCTGCATTCTGGATCATTTGCAGGGGTTTGGTTGCGTTGACTGGAAGGCCAGTCAGAAGGGCATTGCAGTAGTCCAGTCTTGATTTTAGTCTTGAGTGCTTGGACTAGGAGCTGCATTGCATGCTCGAACAAGAGAAGTCTGATTTTCCTGATGTTGTAACTTCAGAATGTACATACACTTGAATCCTAATACAATGTATTGTTGCCTGTTACAATGTACAGTGAGGGAAAAAATTATTTGATTCTCAGCTGATTTTGTACATTTTCCCACTGATGAAATGACCAGTCTATAATTCTAATGGTAGGTTTATTTTAACAGTGAAAGACAGAATAACAACCACAAAAAAAAACGCTTTTAAAAAAGTTACATTTTAATGAGTGAAATAAGTATTTGATCAGTAAAACATGACTTAGTACTTGGTGGAAAAACCCTTGTTGGCAACACATTTCTTGTAGTTGGCCATCAGGTTTGCACGCATCTCAGGAGATTTTGTCCCACTCCTCTTTGCAGATCCTCTCCAGGTCATTAAGGTTTCGAGGCTGATGTTTGGCAACTCGATCCTTCAGGTCCTCCACAGATTTTCTATGGGATTAAGGTCTGGGGACTGGCTAGGCCACTCCAGGACCTTAATGTGCTTCTTCCAGTGCCACTCCTTTGTTGCCTTGGTCGTGTTTTTTGGGTCATTGTCATGCTGGAATACCCATCCACGGCCCATTTACAATGCCCTGGCTGAGGGACGGAGGTTCTCAAGATTTGACGGTACATGGCCCCATCCATCGTCCCTTTGATGCAGTGCAGTTGTCCTGTCCCTTTAGCAGAAAAACACCTTAACCTTCATGTTTGACGGTTGGGATGGTGTTCTTGGGGTCATTGGGGGCAGCATTTCTCCTCCTCCTTCTCCTCCAAACACAGCAAGTTGATGCCAAAGAGCTCAATTCTGGTATCATCTGACCACAACACTTTCACCCAATTGTCCTCTGAATCATTCAGATGTTCACTGGCAAACTTCAGACAGGCCTGTACATGTACTTTCTTGGGCAGGGGGACTTTGTGGGCACTGAAGGATTTCAGTTCTTCATGGCGTAGTGTCTTACCAATTGTTTTCCCAATTGGTCCCAGCTGCCATGAGATTATTGACAAGATATTCCCATGTAGCTCTGGGCTTATTCCTCACTCATCTTGCATGGGACCCCAGACCGAGGGAGATTGACAGTTATTTTGTGTTTATTGCATTTGCGAATAATGACACCAACTGTTGTCACCTTCTCACCCAACTGCTTGGTGATTGTGTTGTAGCCCATTCCAGAAAGTGTTCCTAAACCTAAGCTTTTTACCTTTATAAAATACACCAGGGAGCAAGAAATCTTTCTGATTGATAGGGGATCAAATACTTATTTCACTAATTAAAATGCAAATAAATTTATAACTTTTTTTAAATGCATTTTTCTGAATATTTTTGTTGTTATTCTGTCTCTCAATGTTAAAAATAAACCAACCATTAAAATTATAGACTGATCATTTCTTTGTCAGTGGGCAAACATACAAAATCAGCAAGGGGATAAAATACTTTTTCCCTCACTGTAAAGGATATTTGCAAAGGGATATTTGGATACTAACATGATTCATTGTATCAAAATATTGCAAATTAACTGTGAATATAATAACTCTTAAAATTAAAATGCAAGTATATTTCCTATCTGTAGGAACAGGTGCTGAATCAAAAAACCTGTTGCTTTGATTCAGCACCTGTTGCTCTTGGATGTTCATTTACTTTTTTATTTCCCTTACATTTAAAGCCAATATTTGCATCTGTTTGAAACAGTATTAAATATTGAAGCCATCTGATAAATTAATCAACTATAAACTAATGATATTTAAAATGATTCGAAAAAATAAACACATATTATATTCATGCTGATCATATGCAAGTGCATCTGATATTTGACATGTCAACTTATTTTAAATGTCAACTATATCATTTTTATATAGATTATTAACATAAACTTGTCTTTGTTACGTGTCAGAGCGCGGGGCTTAGACTCGTCTAGACTCGCGCTCTGGGTGTGCCTTATGTGTGGAAGCACATGGCTAATTGCATATTCATTAGCCATGTGCTCTCCTGTCTTGCGTCATCACCCCGCCTCCTTGTTCCCTCGTTTTCTCGTTTCTGTTAATGGCGCACACCTGTTACTTTCATTTCCCTGCGTGTATTTATTGCCCTCGTATTTGCTGTCTTGTGTTGGTCCGTGTTGTTTGATGGTTGTTCATGCTTGTTCAACGCCGTTGTTCTATGATTGTTTCGAAGCCCGTTGTTTCCCGCCTGTCGTGCTCGTAACTTGCTGTCCAGATCTTCTTGTTCTCCCTTATTCATTCTACGTCTGAAGGATAAGTCTAGTCATGCCTGTGTTATCTGTTGTGGTCTTGTTCTGTCTATGTTCCCCATTTAGAGTTCCCCCGTCTAGTCTGTGTTTTCAGTTTGCTTTGATTGTTTATTAGTTATTCTTAGTCACGTTCTGTTTTCCTTTCAGCGTCACCTTGGTATTTTACCTTCGTTGACATTTACTTGTATTGTGTTCATTAGTTTCTAGTCTTGCGTTATGTTCTTATTTATTTTCGAATTATAGTTGTTAATAAAATCTGCATATTTCTCTGTCGCCCTCTTGTGGCTTGTTGTGTATTTTTTAAGTTTGTTGTTAATAAAGTCTGTTTTGGTGTACCGCTGTCTGCATCTGGGTTCTTCCTTTGCCCGAACCTGACAGACACAGTCAGTGTTATATGTCAGAGCGTGAAGTTTAGACTAAACTCGCGCTCTGGGTGTGCGTTCTATGTGCAAGCACATGGCTCTGTTTTATTTACATCTGTCATGTGCTCTCCGACCTGAGTCATTACCCCACCTCCTTGTTTAGTTTGATTTTGCGCACCTGTTCGTAATTGTTCCCTTTTGTATTTAATGCCCTCGTGTCTGCTGTCCTGTGCTGGTTTGTTCTCCTTCTCGTTCGCGCTCTCACCCGTACTCCGGGTTTTGAACCTTCGTAGTCCGTGCCAAGTCCAGTCAGTTTGTTACCTGTCCTCGTACGTTAAAGCCTATTTCCGTTTTGTTCATTTTTGTTGTTTACATATTAGTTACTTATTCTTAGCATTAAATCAGCTTATGTTTATATTCATTTATTTATATTTCTCTGTATTGACATTTCCCTTACGAAACAAAAATATATTGCAATATTCTAGAATTTATATTGCAATACATTAGAAAATATATTTCAATGTATCAGAAACTTCCTCATATATTTGAAAATATATAGCAATATATGGATGGACAACCTATTG
>JAZGTJ010017553.1:0-11989 GCA_036877575.1 Botia almorhae
GGATTGCACATACTCAAAAAACAATGTATAGTCGTATAATGCAATGTAAGTCGCTTTGGATAAAAGCGTCTGCCAAATGCCTAAATGTAAATGTAAATGTAAAAGGAATATGTATATTAAGGGGTCTATGCTGAATGTATTGCAGACGTTAAATACTAATATTTATTTAAATCAAGCCCTAACTAGAATCTATTATGACAATGCAGTCACACATTAAAATGAATATTATTAATCTACCAAAACAAAGAAAGATTTATGTATGAACAGTGTGTCTTACAACAGATGGTAATGTCCATAAAGGGATCTACAGAGTTTTAGGAACTTATGAAAAAAGCCATAAATAGATTTTCTTCTAAAACAGCTTTTGTCCTTGGCACACTTGAACAAAATTTTATAAGACAGTTTTGCAGGTAAGTTGTTTTAGGTGATGCATTTGGTGAACATTTTCAATTTTACAAGCGCTGATCAGTGTGTATATGTGTGTGTGCGTGTGTGTGTGTGCACAGTATAGATTGGTATAGAGTAAACATCACCAGCTGCCCCAACAACAGATGGATTAGAACAGCTTTAGTTAATATGCGTCTGATTAAAGATTTGCATGTAGGAAAGCAGATGCAATAGCATGCATAGGTTTTAAGCATTGTCCACATGTAGTCAAAATATTGAACCGGTGGTGTAAATTTGCGCATTATCTGTATGATTGCAGCATGTTTAACATGCATACATATTAAACAGTAATGCAGTCCTGACCACCCTGCCAGCATATTTTTTGTGAGAATATCCAATGGTACGTTATCCCTTACATGCTGACAAGCATACCAACACACATTACCAACAGGCATGTGTGGTTTTGTGTGGTTTTCTGCATGACTGATCACATACGACATTTAATAGAGAGGAAACGCTGTGTTTCAATAACTGCAGTCACACAACTGTTTAGTCACACACTTACTTTTAGCCAAAGGGATAAGAAAGGAAAAACATATGGAAATAGAGAGACTGGAAAAATAAGACAGACAAGACAAAATAGCAATTCCACAATCATTTAACTACATAGTTTAGAAGTTGTGATTAATTATTGAGATTACACAGAATTGTGTGAGTGTGTATGAGCAAAAGTGTGTGTTTGAGATGGTTGTGTGTCTCTGATTACAGAGGGATCAGGGTGTTGAGGCTGGTCAGGATCAGATATCTGAGCGCTGTAACTGCATCTGTCTGCACGTGCACTGCTAAACACTCACACACACGTTGAACATTGACTGAGACATTTGTTTAAACCACTGTGTCCACTGATAGCATGTGATCATCATCATCAAACACACACACACAGAAAAATTGCTGCCACAGAACACTTGGTATATGTTTGTTTGTCAGTGGAAGGCAGAGACCTTCTCTAGTTATGTCTTAAGCACCATATAATCGTAAAAATAAATATTACAATAAGAACCAAAAAGGATCTGCAGTTGATGTGATGGCAGAATCTTTTAAGGTTCTACAAACAGGTTTTCTTTGGTTTTGCTTTAGGATACATATTATGTATTATGGAATACGGTTATAGATTTACAGAGATCAGGTGGCAAAGCAGCCCAAACCAATACCATGATATTGTACAAAAGTCCAAAACAAAAATGTCCTTAAAATCAAACATGTAAATGTATTACCATTACCATAAACCCTACAATATGCAAAATTATAAATTATGATTTAATTTTTCCTTTCTGTCAGGTCAGTCCTTTGACAAAGTTTTGAAATGTGACCCACTTGCTAGTTCATTAGAAAAACATTTACTGATTCCTTATTTACCGTATTTACTGATTCCTAAAAAAAAAGAAACCAATATGCTAATCTGAAGAGATGTCAATGTAACATCAATGTACAAGAAACAGGCTTACTCAAAAATGGTTCTTGATAAGACAAGGATATAAAAATCCATCCCGCAGGTGCTGTGAAAAACAGCGGCTAGTTGCAGCAAGTGATGCAACAATACAGCCAAATCCAGAGGTCTCTCTGACTGATCACATTAGTTCCAGTTTAAAATAGTGCAGCAGGATCAGCTGTCATAGGTTTTCCATCTTGGCGCTGCTGATGCACAACACCAGTCTGCTTCATTAAATACAGTACATATGATTTACAGTGGCACTAAAATAACACCTGTCACCTCTTCCATGTCAATCAAAGTAGCTTTCAGGAGCAAATGGCTTCTCTAAACTTAATCTCAACAGATGATATATACCCTGTTTCTCTTCCCCCTTTATTTTCTCACACAGGGCTTTTAGGTGCACTAAGCGTGTGTGCTACATTACTGCAGCTATGTGCTGGCTGTCCTTCGGAGTGTATGTGTAACTCGCTGGAAGTTAACTGCAGTGGACGGGGTCTAGTATCTGTGCCTGCTTTGACCTTTCTCCCAGAGGGTACACATAGCCTCCTCCTGACAAATAACCGCCTCTCCTCCCTGCCCATCTCTGCCTTTGCCAACCTGAGCGCCCTGGAGATGCTTGACCTGTCAAATAATTATCTGGACAACCTGCCTTCCAGACTGTTCCGTGAGCTGGGTAACCTGAGCAATTTGAGTTTGCGGAACAACAGCCTGACGGTTTTGGACCATGAGCTGTTTCGTGGCCTGACCCAGCTGCGGAAGCTGGATCTGTCTCTGAACGGTCTGGCCGTTGTGCCTCTGGGCCTGCTAGATGATCTACAAGGGTTGACCTGGCTCTCCCTGGCTGGAAACAGACTTCACGCACTAGAGAGAGCCACATTTGAGCCTCTCATCAACCTTCAGCACCTGGAGCTGGGCATGAACCCCTGGGAGTGTGACTGCAACCTGAGAGACTTCAAACACTGGATGGAGTGGCTGATATACCGAGGTGAGGTGTGTGATTTAATGTAGGCACACAAATTAGTCATTAAAGCAGTAAGCCATAAGAGGCTTTGATTTTGCCTAACGGTGAGTGCTTTTTGGCATGAAACAAAGTGGAAGCCCTAATACCCCCTTGGTAAGCCATGGTAAAATTAGCATATCACAATCTCTTATTGCTTTTATGAAACAGCAAAACAGCAATATGATACAAAAATATAAAAACACTGATGTTCAATACATAGTTACTTTTATACAAATTAATAATCCAGAATAAACTATTCTTCCTTCCAGCATCATAAAAGCCTGTTTTCCCTCACATAGGACATATTTTACAATTATATCCCTTTACACAAGATTACTTATTAAATATTAGAATGGGTCACAAAGGTTTACTAGCTCTTGATGGACAGATGGACAGATCCTTTAGACACATTATGATGGCTTCAGGTTAGATTTTTGCCTGTGTTATGTCTAGTCACATTCATCACTCTATATTACATTATTATATATTACATTATTATTATACATAGATTAAAAAAGCTATACCTATACCTCTCACTTTGACTGTTTCTCTTTTTGTCTTAATCCTTCTACTCTAAATCAGAGAAACTGATTTCTCTGGTTTCTCATTTCATTCTATTTCAGAGCAGCTTTAAGAGAGAGGGGGATTTGAAACAGGCATGAGAAGTTGAGT
The DNA here is from genome assembly GCA_036877575.1 of Botia almorhae. Classification (NCBI taxonomy): domain Eukaryota; kingdom Metazoa; phylum Chordata; class Actinopteri; order Cypriniformes; family Botiidae; genus Botia; species Botia almorhae. The sequence continues at coordinate 3,552 of JAZGTJ010017553.1, forward strand.
CACAGAGCTCTCAGCGTGTGTGTGAGTGTGCGTGTGCATTTATGTATGAGAGAGACTACACTCATGGTGGGCTTCTCCAACTCTGTGTATGCATGTCAAGCTTATTAATTATACATCAGCTATTGCTCTTCCTCTGATACAAACAAGCACATCAAAACTGAAGAGGGCTGGTGACCCTCCTAGCTGTGTGGTGCTTTTATGGAGGGCTTGAAGCAGTCATTTAAATTAATTAGAGATGACTATTGTTTACCTCAGGAAAGCAAAAATTTAGTTTTTTTTCTTTTGTGCTTCCTGTCATAGGTGGTTATGTCGATGCAGTTGAGTGTACGCTTCCGAAGGACTTGAGGGGCCGTGACATCAGGGGCATTCCTGTAGAGATGTTCAACTACTGTCTGCAAGTGGAGGATGACAGTGGAGGCGGAGCTGGGGGCACAAAGGGTGGCTCCCCACCGTGCATTCGAGCAACGGTTGCTTCATCGTCTGAAGGTGCAGTGGTGCGTACGGAGGCAGAGCTACCAGACTGCGTAAAGCAGCGGTATCGGCCAGTCAGTGTTCGCAGGGCGATCGGTACAGTGGTGATTGCTGGTGTGGTCTGTGGGATCGTGTGTATCATGATGGTAGCGGCCGCAGCATATGGCTGCATTTATGCCTCTCTGATGGCAAAATACCAGCGAGAGCTAAAGAAGAGGCAACCATTGATGGGTGATGCAGAGGCAGAAGCCGACACGGAGGAGAAACAGATCTCCTCAGTTGCATAGGGGAATAGGGGAGAGGGGTCAAAATTCAGAGGTCAGCCACAAATACAAAGAACTGGTTGAGGTACACATTAGATGATCATTAAGCCTTCCAGCGAAGGATTCGTCTGTCTCTTATTTTTCTGTCTTTCCTAAGACCCTCTCTGACTCTCAGACTTTACTGTCTCTAAACTTTGACCTATGACCTTTTGACCTTTGGGCCTAGGACATGAGGGACCACTCGGCACTTTAGAACCCCCCACCTTCCCCTAAAGTTGAGAGGCTCTCAGCTGAGGAGGTGTGGATGCTACTTTTTACAGTTCTGAACCCTGATGTTTCTAGAGGATAATGTGCTTTCATTAGCATTAGCCTCTGTAGCAAACTAACCGTCAACCTGAACCCCCAATCATAATTCTAAACCCTATTCCCAACCTTAATCCTAAACCCTAATGCTTATCTCAATACTTATCGCTTATCTAACCCCCACTCCTAATTCTTACCCTCATCCCCAACATTAATGTTGTAACCCATAACCCTAACCATGTGTGAACTGGACGTCATAACCACTGCATATTATATTTAAAATGTTCCCACATTATTTATCAAATATTTATAGTATATTCTATACAATGTGATGTGACCCCAGTTTCTCATGACTTTACGTGTAAGGTTTGTCCTTTGTATTGTGTGTTAAATAATTTGTATTTATAACACTGTTTTGTTTGTTTACTGTTTGCTGTTTCTCCATGTTCATTTCTAGAGGTTTGTTTGTAAGACTGGAAGAACCCAGCTCTGTGTCTATTGTGAAGTGTCTTGAAGTATCGTGAAGTGCTAATATAGAGGCGAAAGACTCTGTTAAGGTTAGTGGAGGGTGGCAGATCTTGGCTATTAAAAATTAGGTACTGGAACTGGTCATTACACCTTGGTTGGTTAATAAAAACAGTGGCTTTACAGTATAGCTGCCCTCTAACCAAAAACAGAAAGACAATAGCTGAGAAAGATATACATTTTACTTTTATTATGATACACTTTCCTGTGCAATATAAACCAATGTCTTTGTTGATCTGTTGTTTAATTCTGGTCTAGGGTGTCAAAGCTGATTTAGGCAGATCTTTTCTCTTAAGGCTTGCGGCAGAGGAGAATCGATTGCCTCTGTGTGATCAATTTTCTGCTTGTGGACCAATTTGCATAATCCGCTTTTCTTTGAGGGGAGATGCTGTTTAGATGATTAAATAATTTGAGCCCAGATTTGACTTGGGCTTTCAGAAACTCATAGATGTTATCAATATAAGCTGCTGCAATCAATCTCAGTGACTGGACAAAAAGCTCTTTTTGAGTAAAAAGGGATATAATACATTTACAAAACTAGCTGCACAATCTTAAGGTGAAAAAATGTTTTATAATTTATTAATAATATTGATAATTTACAATCAGATTATAATGTTGCTAATAAAATCAAGAGTAATCATTTGGATGTTTAGGCATAATGCTGCCATCTATAGGAAGGATGTGCAGTCAGCACAAGGGTGCGGAGCAAACATCCCAACAACCTCATTAGGATTTAGAAGATGCTCTTTTGCTGTAACTATAGCAACAAACTCTTCCAAGCATTATTCATTACCAGCGCAAATTAATGGTAAGGTTACTGGCAAAAGTTAAAGAAAGTGGAACTAATGTGTGTGCTATGACCCACACCAGCATTTAAAAGTCTAAGACTACTGTATGTCTCTGTGTTCAGTGATAATTGCAGCCATATGCTGAGTATATATATATACATACAGATATACATTTATTCAAAAGTATGTTGAATATATGTATATGTATATGTTAAACTGTTTTACAACCTTTATGGAAAATAACTGTGTTTCCAGATTTATTTTCATAGAGGAACTGAAAAGCTCACTCCAGCCTCAGAACTATTGGAGAATTGGAAAAACTAAATTATTAATGACAGAGGTGTTGTCTAATAAATGCCGTCTCTGTTTTGCCATTCCGGTTTATTTAGCTCTTAGCATGCGTCAGGCCCGTGCTCTGCACAGGGCAAAAAACACAGACCCTGTATCCTCTGTTTAAAAAAAGACAAAAGCACTTTTGTCACTTGTGGACTTTGCTAACACTTATTGCTAATATTCCCAAGAGTAAGTACATGCTTGTTTATTGATGATGTCAGCAATATGCTTTATTTTAATATAAGCCGACAGAGCAGTTTGTGATGTAATGTCAGTAAAAATGAAGGGTGGTTTATAAATGAGCAATGACTCAGCTGGGGTGTGTTTACTCTCTGTATTGCCTGAGCTCTGTCCCAACCTTACATATGAGGGCAGGGGCACAACATTACACACTACACTAGACACCCTCATTAAATAAAGGCTTTCTAAATCCTGTTGGACAGTTAAAAGGGTTGGATTTGCCCATTTGATTGAACTGAACCCATCTTCTTAATCTTTATGAATTTCTGGTTTAATATTTTACAGCTTATCGATGTAATCCTTTCCTCACTTGATCTTTTTTCTAAGACTGATATGAGAGCCTTCCTTATATTTTTGCTTGATAAAAATGAGTTTGAATTTATGATTTGTGAGCTGTGATATAATTCTGTGTTAAAAATGAATAAAGAATGTATTTCTGTAAGGGCTGAACTGTGAGATTCAGCAAACACACACTTATTCACACATACCGTAATCACAAACTGTTTGCTTAATGTAGAAAAACATTAATATGAGTTCTTACATTTACACGAAGATAAAAGAAGATAAAAACTCATGGATAAATCAATGGGAGATGCTGGCAGATGCTGTAATTACATCAGTATTGCCAAAACACCATCTGTACATTGATGGTCTTTTTAAAGTAACCCTGTATTCTAATACATATAAATTGCAAATATTCATTTAGATTATGTATAGTGACTGATTTGATGGTGTCTATTGTTTCTGAGGGCTCTCCAATGTGTAAAGTTGACTTATTTCGACATTACAAGATATTTACTAGTGAAAGACTTGGGACATGCACATTTTCATGATGCCATTAAGATTATGTCATTTTCTATGGCTCCAGAGTGATTGGTCACAAGTTATTTACAGCTTAGGTGATTGGCTTAAAGAAAGTTCTGTATTAATGCATTCATACAGCACAAACTATCACCAGTGTCTTTGAGATAATGTTATGTAAGTGTCTTTGCATAAGCCCAGAGGAAATAGCAGCAGCAAAGGCCATGTTAAGGTGTTTACCTAGTGTATGGAGATGTTCATGAGTTGGTGAACTCCTTATATGGTTACACATCCATACATGGGCATCTCTCATAACAGAGAAAGATAAAAGCAACTTAATGCGTGGTTTTGTTCAACACAAACTAATAAAGCACAACAAGATTAGTCGATAAAGAAATCAAAGGTTGGTCCTACCTCCAGCCATTGCTGTCTTTATGTTCACATTGATTATAACAGATGTGACAGCAATCACAAGCTTGTTGTTTGCTGCAGTTAAAAGAAAATAACTTAGCATGTACATAAAAGGTTGTAAAGTAAAACCAAGGTACCAAGAAGTCATTGTTAAATTGTACTTGTTTCAAAACACCAGAGTAATAGGAGTCATAGGTCAAAGGACGATGGCAACATGGTGGATACTGTATTTGTACAGTATCAGGATACTGAACATCATCATGGTATTTATACTACACACCTGTAGACTTACAGAACATACTTCGTCAGTGGTCTAGAAGAACTTTATTGAATTCAGTACATACTATAAAATTATGGACCTTCAGATGCAACCATATCCTTTATGATGTCATCTGCACAGTGCAAATTACCTTCTGTGTTTTCTTCTTTAGGGCATAGTACAGAAATTGTCTGCAGGTTGATTCCACACAGGAAAATGGTCCAGAGTAAAATAACTCTCCTTATCTAAATAATAAGAATTTATTCATGAATTTTTAATCATGCCAAAAATGATTATGTGCTAAACATATTAATATATTATATTAAAATATTAAATATATAAACATATTATAGCTAAAACATGCTTTTAATGTTTTTGCATATAGTATGTTTTGACTTATTCTATCATTGTTATTATTGTATACATTACTGCCTATTTTTGTTAAATGTATTTTAGAGTATGTACTGATAAAAGTTATACACTGTTGAAATTGAGTGGAAGCAAGAAACCCTATGACAAAAGATGCAGTCTGTGCTGTTCATTGCTGAGTCATGATGCAGACAACAAGAGATGTTGTTATTTACTTCGCCACACATTTCTTTATGTCAGCATATCTGATTATACTCATGAGAATAGAGCGTGTGCGCAGGAACACCGTCTCTACAACCCAATCAATACTGAACGACAGAGGTGTGCAAAGAAACGAGAAAGGTCACACTCAAGTGCACATTGCACTAATGAAAGCTGCATGTGGGTGGGAAGAGATCGTACCCAGAGGCATTGAGCAGCAGTGCTGCACAGTAGGCTTCCATAGGAACCGTGACCACTGCAACAAAGAGAGTCTGCTGAAAGAGCCAAACAGACATTTCTCAAAACATACATTAAATTGAATGTAACTATACAGAAAAATGGTTCTGCAAGTGTTGTGCTTTTAAATGTGCATTACAACAATACAAATTACACATCATACACATGTTGTTCCTGTAGCTCAATTAGTAGAGACTTATCTCAACAGCACAAATGTCATGGGTTTGAGTCTCATGGAACATACTGATATAATACTGTAAGTTGCTAGATATAGATATAGATAGAACTCACACTCCAGGTCTGGTTCTTGAACCACTGCTTGAAACTGTGAGAGCTTGCGGTGAAGTGGATGGACATCCGTCTTGCAGTATGTCCTGAAACATCAAAAAGCAGCTGAAAATAATCATCAAAAAATTTCAGATGGTGAATAAACCACAAAATATCACAACTACCATTCATAGCTATAGTGACATCAGATGCAGTACGGTCATGTAGGCCTGTAGAGATGAGTAAATATAGACAGACAAATAAACTTCACTTTGTAATGTACGTAATAGTGTGAATAATCTCTACCCCTGATACATTCTCAATGAAAACATTCTTCCTGTGACCATTGGTAAGCACAATAAACACTGTTATAGTTCAGTCTTTAGCTTCTTACCATCTTTATACTAACACACAGAAAAACAAATAAAGTGTAGAATACATCTATTTAATGTGACACAATGCAGCTTGCTCTTATAGAAAACATATATTTTAAAGGCACAGTGTTGTACTTACCAGAGGTCGAAGGTCAGAATAAGAAAGGATATCACCATTGTTGGTGTTTAGGAACACATAGTCATGAACTCCAAGCTGAGAATCAGAATCACAAACTATTTAGTATCATCACATATTTATTACTTTACATGTTTATTATTACTGCAGAGAATCAATTTTATTATTGCTTTATTTAAAATCTCTACGGAGACAGTCTGTCTGTAGATGTGATCAGCTATATTAGATACTGATAATGTTTTGAAGGCACCTTGTATTAAGGGGCCAATCTCATGAGCTTCTTCAAAGGGATATCAATGACAACCACACAGAGGAGGATGCCATGAGACAGCTACAGAGAGATAGAGAGAGTGTTGGATTAAAGGTATATTGTACCCTGTCATTGTTTAGTGTTCCTGACCTCTAAAAATAAATGCAGTGACAATATTGGGATGTGGGCTCTTTGTAAAGTTTAAATATTAATTAAATATTCCTCTCTTCCATTTTTAATTTCTAACCATAATGTGGGTGTTAGTATACCACAGAGAACAAAACTGGAACAGCTGTCTGAAGGAACAACGAGGCTGTGAACAGTGGAAATCTCAGCAGTCTCTACAGAGAAGTCATTCATTAATTTGATCTCTTTTAACCAGCATATCTATCAAACTGTTGTGACTGGAATAATTTAGCCAAAGACAAATTCATCAAATTAAGTTTAAACAATTCATTCATTTTGTTACAAAAATAAAAGAAACAATTAATACAATATTTTAATTTAAATGTGCGTTTTACAAGCATGTTTTATTATTTATATAGAAATGAATATGAAATGAAACAATTAAAATTTTTAAATATTTGAAAGAATGTATAATGCTCTGCATTACCAATCACAATTCAGCCATCTGCCAAAGTTATGAAGTGATCACTTTTTAATTAGTTTTCCCTGCCTATATAATCCATTGCGATCTTATCAGCGGTGAGAAAGCAGTTGTTGATGACGCGCCACTTAAGCGTGTGATTTATTAATCATCACCCGTTTTTAAGTACAAAAGTTTATGTATATAATTAAAATGTAGCAGAATATGTGTTATAGATGTGTTTAGAGTATGAAGTAGCAAATAGTTACTGGTATTTCTTACGTTACGTATGTCACTGCGCAGGGGTATCACAAACTCAGTGTAAAGTGCTCTCGTGAGTTGAACTGTCAGATGTGTATGAATAAATGTTGAAGTTAACTGATGGAGTATTTCTTAGATATTCATTATTATTTATTTGCATTTTTTAAAGTAGAATTAAAACTAGCTGGATTTTAGAGAAAGGCGGTTATGAAGTAACAGACGCCTTTGACATCCAATACATGTTATTCACACAAATTGAAAACTGAATGGTATAAAAGAAAAATTCTCTGAAGTACATGAACCCCATCTAGGAATAACTGCACTGTAATGTACTGTCATGTACTTTATTATACTGCCCCATAAAATATTAGACAGGTCAGATCTGTTTTGGCGCTCACCGTTTCCTCTTTCTTGCTGAACACAGACATAGCTACAGTGGTCATCAGCAGCAAGCTGTTAGCCTGTGTGTTAAAAAGCTGAAAGACTAAGAGGGAAAAAGACAGCACAGATTGAACTAAAGATATGTTCCAGATGGGTCTGTAATGTAAAATGCAGAGACCTGCAGTCAACACTGATACCCATATTAAGTGCATACGCTTTCTGGTAGGTGCAGCCATTTTCTTGTTGCTCTTATCTGTGCCCACAGATTTCTTGAACAATAATTCTGCAGTTCTTGTATCAATTGCAATTGTTCTGAACACCTGCTGTTGACTCAATTCTGCACACTTCCTGGAAAAAATCTGATAAAAATTTCAGCTACCCAAAAGTGTGTAGTCATTAGCTCCATTTAACACATTTACCACACTAGTCTGAATGTAAAACCATTCCACAGATTTCCCCCTGCAAGACACCTGCTAAAAGGTGTTAACAGCAATACAGAAAAAAGTACATATTTTTTAAGCAGACAAATTAGATTTGTACCAAAATAACAAAACAGCACCACATCTAGATTGCTTTTGACTGAAAATCTGCCAGACATTTGACAATGACCTTGCTTGTTTAAACACTACTGTATATTCAACTAAATTGTGTTTTTACACAATGGCACTAGAGAAATGAATCACTAACTCTTAGCTGCAAGAGGACGTGTAGTAACCTTAAAACATGCTTAAGTAAAATTAGATTGAGATTTTGGTCTGTAACCAGCAGAGGGCATCACTGTCACAATGTTTTTTTAATTCTATTAAAATTCTATTACAAATGTGTATGTATGTGTTATGACTTTATGAGAAACTGGACACATCAAATATAAATGTACACATCAGGATCCACCATCTCCAAAATATTAAAAAACCCAAAGATAGATGTCTTAATTTCAGTAGAACTTATCCGTATTGTTGCAGGCAATTCATTTAACATTATC
>JAZGTJ010017555.1:0-11988 GCA_036877575.1 Botia almorhae
AAGCAGTGCAGTGTTGACTGGTCAGCACCAGTAGAACACAGTTAAGCAGTGCAGTGTTGGCCTGTCAACACCATCAGGTTCTGCAGGGATGTTGTGTTTTACCTCTCCAGAGAGTGAGTCTGCCATTCCTGCAGCAGAAGATCCAAGAAATCATAACAGCGTCTATAAGAGATTAAGACAGGAAGAGAGAGAGAATTCAGTAAATAAAGCCATACGGGTCTGGTGAGTGTTCAGTAATCACACTGCTTTGGTTGGCAATACAAAATGAAGCAACATTGTGAATATCACTGGGAACTAATGCAGCTTTAGTCTTAGTTTTGGTTTCAACATCTCACCTTCTGACAGCCACAGACTTGGAGGTGCAGTTACCAGTGATGAGAGGAATCAAACGTGGAACGTGGGTGTGCTTAAAAAGCCAAAATCATACGGTCAGAACACATAGACGGGGCACAACATCACAGAACAGACTCCATCAGGGCAGCGTTAATTACCCGTATGATAATGCGTATGGCTGCTGTGCCGGACGTGGACATCACTTTGGCACAGTTAGGGATGAGGTTAAACAGCACCGGAACAATCGCTTCTGCTCCATGATCAAACTTATTCCCCAATAATGTAGACAGGTGCCTGCCCAGACACAAACAATGTCACATGCTCCCAACAACGAGAGCTCCTCTCAGCAAAACACAAGAAGCAATTACAAGATTTCACAAATCGAAAGACTATTAACTGGTATTGACTACTGATCGGCTCTAAATTAAGGGGCTGACGGAAAACAGCTCCAATAATCTGTGTAAAGCACAAACGCAGCTTTTCAACATTGTTGCAATTTACAGATGTCGATCGGACACTTACGCCACTGTGATGCAAGCCTCTCGCACCACCTGTGAGCGCAAGTCTTTTGCAGACAGCTTGAACGCGCCGTCAAGCACACGCAGGTGCTGGTAGAAACAATCGTAGTCTGCTGCCCCGGCAACCAGCAGCGATCGGATTTTCTTCAGCTGTGGAAGAGGGGGGGAGGGGGGAGACCACATCAGAGAGGGTTTATCACAGATGAATGACAAAGCACAGACAGAACATGAAAGCCAGGAATGAGAACTCTGAAAGAGGTGAAAGGCTTACATGTTTTAAAGCTTTTTAAAGTGAAGTTGCCCAAAATGTAAACAAAGCCCCATTGGTTGTCACAAAGACGACTCATGGTCTAGTGCATCCCAATGTCATCACCTCTTGAACTTTGTCTGTTTCTCATGGGAAACACCAATATGGTTTGCCAGCCACCACTTGTCACCAAATATTTATTCAGAAAACACGTTCAGGCATTTGAAAAAGCACTCTGGAGACCGAAATGATATTGTGTGGGTTGGTCACATGCGTAAATCGTTTCTTTTTTAAGGTTGGTTTTTGGTTTTATTGGCTTGATTCGACGGGACAGTGGAGATTGTGACAGGAAACTATATGGGAGAGAGAGAGGAACATGGACCACAAGCAAGGACAGCCCGAGTAGAGCACAGCCCACTAGGCTATTGGCTCTGACAAATCATGCATGTTTTACATACAGCGGTAACTCTGTGGTCCCAGTCGTGCTTATCGTCGGACAGAATCTCACGAATCTTGTTCAGATTATCTTCCAGGTCCCGTGTGGAGTAGATCTATGAGAGAGAGAGAAAAAGTAGTACATCAAACACTTCCTTTGAACAAGCATCACCACAGTTTTGACAGTCACAAGTGGATTTAAACTAGATTTTAAGCTAAAGGAAATTCAGTGATACCTTCCTCATTTACATGCAAGAGTGTCTGAGTCTCACCTGAACAGTGGGGACGTCTGTGAACGCTTTAATAAAATCTTCTTCATCCACAGCTCCTGCCCCCTCTTTAGACACRCCTGCAACACACACRCGATTCACTTCCTTTTAACACGCACGCACGATTTACTTCCATTTARCACACACACTCTCAAAGTTCACTTTTTTATAAGCACGAACAACCCCATCTCAAGCATCTCAAGTCAAGTTTATCAAGTTAATCAATCAATTTACACAAAATGCTTCATTTAAATCTCAATCGTGTCAGGAGACAACCAACTGACAGTTGCTGTTGTTGCCATAGAAACTGAGCACAATAAGGGGCTCCTATGGCAACCGTTGTACTGCTAAACAAAAAGGGAGGGATGCTCCGTGTCTATATGCATGTTCGTGTGTGAGATAGGGGTGAGATGACATGAAATCTAACAGGATCTGTAAAAATAAACCTGAGAAAATAGGTGGAAGTGTTCATCAAAGTAATTTAAATGTGCAAAGGGTTGTTTCAGGGGCTGCTAATGTTGTTTACGGGGGAAGAAACTCATACTACACATTAAGATTAACATCTATCAGCCCTAATGGACTTCCTGTCTGGCTGTAATTGATCAATCATGAAGTTCAGAGGGGGAGTGGCCACTGACAGAGGTACACAGGGGGAGATTCAGTAAATCTGATGAACACATCAGGATGGAGGCTTTGAAAGAATCAGAGAAGCAGTCAATCAGCATTCACTCTGGATGGATTGTTTTGAACCTGAAAGCTAAACCCAATAATGGACCTCAGCACAAACATCAGTCCATCATGAAGTGCTGATAAAAAAAAGCTTATTAGCCAATTAAACAAAAGTACAGGTGTGTGTGAAAGCTCCTTGTTCTCAAAGTGTATTTTGCTATACAAGTGTCATTATTTTACTGGTTAATGATGAAAATTAAATTAGGAACTAGGAATTTCTGAAGCAAATGTATGTGGTGCTTGACATCATTGTTGCGAATATGCTCAGGTGCTGCAAATGGTTGTCAGGGTGTTGCTATGCAGCAGCAAGGATGTTCAGAGTTCTTTTTACTATGCTGTTGCTAAGGTGTTCTGGGTGGTTACTAGGGTATTTGTTATGCAGTTGCTAAGTGGCTCACATGAAAAGACCCACACTTGATATTGTGATATTGTGGCTTCTTAATAGCTTATGGTCTCCCTGATGTAAATCTATAGGATTTCTTTAGGCTTATAGCCTTTAGCTTTTTTTATGCTGTATGACCCGTCCGCTTATTCAAGTCTATAGCACAGCATGGGACAGACAGAAGTTTGTTTAAATTCGTATGAACAACAGCAATAATAGTGCTTGCCTTAAACAGCCGCTGAAGCACAACTTAAAAGTACAACTTATTCTGTTCCTCAAATAGTGGAAATAAAATAAATCATTTTGTTGATGCTGGTCCAATGCGGGCACATATCCCAGGATTAAACCTGACCCGACGGTAAAAGATATTTGGCACGAGGCAAAAGCCTGGGAATAAATACTTGAAAATTCTATTCGTCTGATGTGTTTTCTGTACTCTCGACTCCCTGTGAGGTTGCGGAACACAGACGTGACAGCTGGATCATGCTCATCACGGCGCGTCAATCACAAGCCTGAAAACTCAGTCATCAATCAACACGCCAAATCTGAACTTCTGATGGAACTTACGAAATAAATTCATGCAGCCTGAATGACCCATAGTTCATATCCGCATGATAAGTTCTCTCTTAAGAATAATCACCATTACAAGCTAATAGCGCCACAGATTGAGTATCACATTTCAGACTATTTAAATTCGGACATTTTTTTATTGCAAAATCAAACTGCTTAACAGTATCAAAGTCTGAAGACTAAACTATACACCACGTGTGTTCTATAGTAACCTCTTCTGAACTTAGATATTGAAATGTAGTGTAGAGATGTTGCATTATACTGGTATTGACAATAACTGCAATATTAAAAACCATAATTAAGAACATCTTATTAACGTGACAATATTGTCAATAATTCAGCACCAGTATCTGTTTGACACACTGGCTGATGGCATTATTTACTTTTTAAATTTTAACAGATATCGCAATAATATTATTACCATGAATTCCTCTGGGCGAGATAATTGTGTTGTAAAAATCTGATATGGCGCTCTAATGTACTGAATCTTTGCGAGTTTCACCTGTCTTGGCAGCTCCAGTAGCACTCGGTCTTCTGGAGTTACTGGCAGAGTCTGCAGGTTTCTTGGGTACTTTGGGCACTTTAAACGCGGCCTGAGCCGATGACGGCCTGCTTCCATCCACAGAGTCATCATCATCAAAACTACGATCTGAAAGAAGCAGAAAAAAATCAGCTTTATAGCAATTGACCTATTCCAGATAAACAGTAACTTCACTGAGGTTGTATCCCAGCTGTGAAACAAACTTGTGCTTTTAATTTCAGTATAAAAATAGATGATCAGCAAAAACAGTTTTCTTCATATCAACTTGCATATCAGAATTGTCTCGTATTCTCTTTCTAATGTGTTTGGTTCAATAATGTGAACAATATCAAATAAGGTGGAAATCTTTCAGAATATATAAATAAACAAACCAAGCACCACTGAAACCAAAGAGCTTTAGCTCGGATTACCTCCCTACCACAAGATCAGCTTTAGTAATCAATAACCAGCCCATAACCAGTACCTATTACGGGCCTATCAATTACTCAATAGCAAAAACAGGAAGTATTACAAGGTAATATGAATAACTCTGACATTTACACAGAAACAGAGTAATGGATGCAAAACTCAAGACTTCACAAATCCACCCACACATGCACAGACTGGAAGAACGCAAACAGCCCTTCGTTTCATCTCCTCGTACCCGCGTGTTCAAAACAACTGAAATCTCAACATCACCTGGGCAACACCCTATTTCTACATGGATGTAAACATCACCAGTCAATTCAACCATATACAGAATTTCAAACATGTACATCTTGTGTAGGCACTCACAATCACAGATACGTTTGCAGATGAGGCGCCTCATGCCTGAAGGCGGGCGTGGCTCCCTCTCGTGTCCGAGGCAACGCCCAACTGCTGCTCACATGACAGCGGTTCTCACGGCAACAAAATATCCGTAGACGAATCAGCAAGGCATTCAACACGGTTTACAGAAACCACCACCCAAAAGCTAGTCGGCATCTTCTCTCTCTCTCGCTCTCAATTACTCTCTCGCTCCTTACCCCCCCGCTTACCTCCTTTCTGCCTCAGCCTCCTCCCTCTCTCCTCCATCATCACTCCCTCGCACTTCGCTCTGTGCATTCCCCCCCTCCCTCACAGAACCCCAAGAACCAATCAGGAGAGTGATGACATCATCTTTAGCCAGCCAGTGAGCTTTGAGATTTGAGGATGCTTCTTGCATGTAAATGGACTCATTTTGTCTGGAGTTCAAGCTAAGCTAATTAGCATTAACCGTGCCGCATGACTACCTTAGTTTAACCACATATTCAGACAACACGGTTATGGTTAAGTGCACAGAGGCTAACATGTAGGGGAATTAAAACGCATAAACACAGCAGGAAAAAGAAGCCACACCCCTCCAGCTAAGATGTGGTCTTTTGTTTAGATAATGTGTATGTGGGCACTGGGCATTGTGACCCTGTTACCAAGCCAAAAAGGCTGACTACATCGACACATTATGGATGCTGACCCCATTAACAGGGCTGAATGGACTCTGTGTGCCTGCGTATGTGTTTAGCATTATTAGCATAGCAGCATAACCCACCCTTTGTTCAGACAGGAGGGAGTGAACAACAACCCAACAAGGACGAGCCAATGATGAGGGTACAGCGAGCAAGATCAAGAGTGCATAACGGAGAGTAGGGAGAACTTAACAGCAACAGGAGCAGCAGGAGAAACCAAAGAGAGGACAAGTTGACGGGATGAGGGGGGAAATAAAAAGGCAAAGACCCAGAGAAGGAGAGAAAGAGATAATTGTGGTTCTTTTCAAAAGACTGTTTCCATGACAACAAGTGCAGCCCACATCAGTGGAATAGAGATTCAAATAACAAAAAAATATATTAAAAAGCCTGTTTGGCTTAAATTTGTCTACCAAAAAAATCCTAGCTAAGATCATAACTGTAAAATTATCAGTTTAATATCTATTTTACATATTCTAAGTGGTTTTGAAAAACACATAAGGTGTAAATGCAGAATTTTATTCACATATAATACCATCAATACCTACAGAGTGATCAATATTTTCAACGGCAATATCTGTAGAGCGGGCCATAATGGCTATACATTATTTAAGTCTATTTAAGTTTAAGTCTATGCTTAAATATACACATTTTTACACAATATTACCACAACAGGCACTACAGATATTGATAACTGAAAACAGAAAGTGTGCATTACCTATTAATAAGGCGGTTTTTGAAACTGGCACAAGAGAGAGACAATACTCTTGTCAATCAGCCAAGTGGACAGGGCTAATGGCCGATGATCTCATAATGGTCATATATTGCTTGATAAATCAGTCTGTCACAACTCCGAACATAAACTACAGCAATACATGATACATTTTCATCTCAAAGCTGACCTGGAAACACACATACTCGCTGACAGCCATATCTGTCATATACAGAGACACAATCAGACAGACGAGCATGTGTGTATTGGAGAGTACTGATGTCTGAGCCTCTCCATTCATTCTCTTACTTAATTGGCTTTTTAATCTGATTTACAGATTACGGAGGGCAAATAGTGAAGCTGTCTACAATGAATCAAACACGTAGCAAGCAACTTGTGCAATACGCTCACCAAAACATACTCAGACACTAAGTACCTTATGTACCTCAATTTCCAGGGCAAAAACTTAGGAGTCTAATAAAGGGTATCCATGGCAACCAGATGCCCTAGAAACAGGGTCACGCTCAACCTCCCAAGGGACAAAACCCACTGACGCAGAAAGCAATAAGTGTAACGCAGCGAAATATTATCACATAATCTTTGGTTAAAATTCATTCATTTTTTTAATGCTCGCTGCATTTGAAGTCAAGCATACAGACAGTAAAGACAGACGCATGCAAAAATCGCAGAAACAGAAAGAAATGCAGATTATCAATAACAGGGCAAATATTTTGGACATAAAACATGCATTGCCCCTGTGTTTTTCAAAAACTGTCATGACAACCTACGAACCAAGATATATTTGTTCCAAACACAAGTGTAATGTATACCGTAAACCTAATGCACACAAACAACAAAACTGTCTGCACAAAATACTACATTAATTAAATTAAACACTTACCATCTCCATCATCACCGACAGACATGGCTATAACGCAGCTGAGAAGTGGCTCTTTCACCCTCTCCTCTCGCCCTTCTCTCTCTCTCTCTCTGCGTGTCACGCTGTGTCAGAGTAATGCAGTGACAGGCACTGCTCTCTCTCTATAACCCTCTCTTCACAGCAGCTGTTGGCAAAACCCAGCTTTACTTTTTGAAAAAATAAAGGTCTTTGAATGTCCACTGTTCATTCGTCTGCCAAATTTAAAATGACACTGGTGAGGAAGCTGGCTGATGGCGATCGACCCCTTCCTGTTCTTATACCCAAAACTGGCAGGAAACATCTTGTGGCACATGGCCAAGACCAACAATCAGTGTAACACTGTTGGAAGTTCACCAGTGCCTATTAAGAACCACTGCCGAAAAGTGTAAGATCTGACAGATCAATACAGTCATGTGATTTTATCCATGTAACTGCCTACAGATAATTTAAATGATAAAACAAAGAACACAACACAAAACACAAAAGGCAATTCACATAAATGTTGTTCAGAAGTATGTTACTTTTTGTACTTTGACAATCAAGAAAACACTAAATGTAGGGTGAGACTTGAAAGGCAGGCGCTGAAAACTATGAAAGGCTTGGTGATGTCAGCTGAGGAGGAATGTTATTTTAGAGGTGGAGCAACAAAAGATGATAGACTACAATAAATCGTACATAATTAGACAGATAACATGCATTAAAGCAAATACCCAGGGTCAATCTGAGAAACTTAAAAGTCATTATTCAGACAAATAACATCCAAAACTCAGCCTATGCTCAACTATATACAATGCAAACGAACCGCTTCAAGCACACAAAGCATTAAAATAAATAATTCAGTCAAAATCTATATAACCTAAACAGCCAACATAAGACAGCTGAATTACATTAACAGAAAAAGAGATTTTATGAGCATGAACCATTAATAAACAGTGACACGTGGCCAACTCAAGTTAAGTCAAAGAATCAACAACGTCGGACTCAATAAAAACATGTAAAACCTCATAATGTCAATAAATGCAACCGCAAACAACAGTATGCTACTTTTAAACAAACACACACTGCAAATAAACATTAATATACTTCCAGCATTCCAACCCACGACCAAATGTGAGCAGCACAGTGTGATCTAACTGGAGATCCATTTCTCCCATTATGCAACATATGCTAAACACATCATGGAGATTTCCAAGGCCATGGAAGTCTGACACCCCTTTTCAGATTCCAACCACCCACTTTCAACTCACTGGAGACAGAAGGGGCATGGTAAATCCCAGCATTTAGAAGGAACCAATCGGTTTAGGGTGACGTTAACCCTCAAGTGGAAGTTTAACAACAAACCAAAACAGAAGGATTAGCATTCAGATGAACGTAACATTCAGGCTAAAGCTCGCGGCTCAGATGTTCAAATGCTTATCATGTCAGTACAGTGGTTAAAGACGTTGACAAAGACTAATATTAGCATTGCAACTGAAGCCTGAAATGGAGGCAAATGATGCAAACAAGACAGTTAACGGACATGCTAACATGCTAAAGCTAACTTACCTTGACTCAGGCTGAGAGCCATGTTCCCAGAATTCAACACGTCATCAAAACGGCTCAGAATAGTTTGTAACCTGAAACGCAGAGAAGTGGGATGATTTGAGATTGATAGATAAATCAAATACAAATAAAGTTTGCCGTGTCTGTTGAGCTCTTTGATTTAAGTGTAAATACTGTAGGCATAATGCCGTTCATAATAGCATACTAGCCAACAATCAATCTCAAATACAAGTGCATTATTGGATGGCATGAAAAATAATTAAAGTGCTTTGAACAGATTTTGTTTCGCTTTACGAACTGCACTGCTAGAAAGTCTTTAAAAACTGTAAACATTCAGCACACTCCAAACTGAATCTGGCAACCGTGCCAAAGTCAATCTGTCCATCAAAGCGATGCTTCTCTCTGTCAGAACCTTACTAAGATCACTCACAGAAAACAGGGTTTTTAGAGAAAACCAACAAAGAGCATTTAAGTATAAAAACAGGGCCTTTAATAAATAGTAATGTTTAAAAATGTAGTAAACATACATAGGCTACAGACTACAGTGCATAACTTTATCAAAAGCATTGAAGTACCACAGACAAACCCATATCAGAGTTTAAACCAAGCTCACCAACGGCACACATCTGTGGTGTGCTCTTACATAGAGGAGTCTCAGCATAATTACTAGCATTGATTTGTCAGCCAAATACAACGGGACTATTTTCAGCCTAACGGACAATTAAGACGACACAGCAGTCCAATTACCATCCCTCACAAGCCCAATGTATAGCTAAGTGTAAAGCCACGCAGCACAAAAACTGATGCTTAAACCCTGCACAAGACAGCCCATTTCAGCAAATGTGCTGGTCCAGCAGTCTTTGAAATGGACACCCTTGAACCAACATCCTGCTCTTACATGCAATATGCATGTACATGTACATCCAAGGCCAAATGTCAGACGTTGCATGTGCATGCGTGCTTTTGGTCAATGATGCATTTGCGGTCCATACGAATCAGGCACGTTCTTACACATGAAGAAATACACACACAGAATGTCTGTCCTTATTAACACAAGCGATTAAGAATCTTCGCTCTCTCCATGCAAAAATGGTGCAGTGGCAAGAAAAAAAGCTTCAAAGACAATGAAAGGCAAGAAAATGAATAAATAGCCAAGAGCGAAAACGAGAAGAGAGAAAGGAGGAGACATGCGACAAGCAATACAGGGACGGCGTGCGAGGTCCCACCCACCTGCTCAGGCATACTGCCCTTGATTTGTGAACGAGGAAGGCTGAAAAGACTTCTTGCCGATTGTGCCTAGCGCTCTGGCCAAAAAACGAAGAAACTGCCACCAGTGTGTGTGTGTGTGTCTGTGTGAGAGACAGCGCTAAGATTCTATTCCCCTTTACATAACCTCCTGTCTGGAACACACACACACACCGAGGGGAGGGGCTAAACCTCAGAACACATAACACACACACCAGGGGGTGTGGCTAAAGCTCAGAAGCTCAGAGACAGGGCTCCAACCCCTCCCCCTCCAGGCATGAACACACACACACACAAGCACTGCTTGCATTTCCCCCCTCTTACTGACTCCCCTACCAGCCATCTTGCCTCAGTTCAGTCAGTTCAGATCTGCCCTCTTGCTCCTCTTCCTGTTTTGACTGGCAGCTTGCAGCCCTGTCCTTTCAAACCGTATCCATGTCAACAATATGCATGTCCTTTCTTGTCCCCACTATCTTGCTGTCGTGACGGCTATGCAGACACTGAATTACAGCAGTGTTTGTATATACAGTAGCTTAGAGTGATTTTTGTGACCATGTCTGCCCCCCCAGCAGATGATATCAATGTGATGTGATGCAACATGACTGCAAAGGCAAAGTATGAGACAAACAACACTGGCATTCCCAAAATCATGTACATGCACACAAGAGTGAGGAGAGCAAAAAAAACAAACATGTAACTGTGGGCTTTGCTTTAGACAGTTTAACTCTCTGACAAATTACTTGTTTAGAGCTGCTTTCTGTAACTTTTTGTTTTGGCTTCAACATATGAAAAGAAAGTACATAAAGTAACCTGCAATATTATGTTTCAAACAGAGATGGCAGTTGACAGGCAAACAGGTGGCAGCTTTGAAATTTAAAAGGGAACCTCAGATCAGCCTAATTATACAGGGCTTTATCAAAAACTAGTTCAAAAACTAGGAAACTAGTTGCTCATACAACCCTTCAACTAGTTGGTATTAAAAATAACTCTATATAGCTTTGCACATTGTTATACCTATAAAAAGCAAAAAAAACTCAAATTAAATATACTTTAACAATACCTTCATTCAGTTCTTGACAAGAGGTATTGTCTGAGATAGCTGTGTGTCAGAGTCATAACCCTGTCACACACCAGACAATCTGACACATCGCACTGTTACCATGGAAACCAGTCTGAACATACACAATGTGTGGGTCATTCCAGACCCCATACAGTTCAGTCTGTACTGAAACATCTGCACTGTGCTACAAGTGAGTCACTCTGCGTGTTTCTCACATCAGACCTTTAAATCTGACTTCTGGCAGAATACAAGTGATGCAACTGTGCCAAAATCTGGAACCATTAAACCATAAAAGAAGAAAGGAAAAACATTTCTCCAAAATAAATTAAATCATTACATACACTTTCCTTAAATGGTAGAGCATGATGCTAGGAACCCCAAGGTCCTGGGTTTGATTCCCATGAAACGCACATATGGATAACATTTATAAATCCACTGTAGGCCGCTTTAGATACAAGCTTCTGTCAAATGCATTAATGTAAATGTGTATACACACACACACACACACACCGATTTAGCATCATCCACTTGCATTAAAAGTGTTCAAGATGTGGCCAATGGAGTCTGTCCAAACGCCTGAAAGATCTTACATCAGACAGAAAGGAATGCAGGAGTATTAGTCGCAAATCTCGATGTATCTTAGATCACAGATCTAAGCATGCATTGCAGCATGCATTGTTGCCTGCAATATTCCATCAGATTACAAGGAATCCTTTATACAACACACTGTAAAGGCATGATTTATGCTTTTCCACCCTTCTGTAACAGCACACCTCAATGTGAAGTTTAAGTTTTTACTGTGTATGCAGTACAGAGGTTGCCAAGATCACAAACGCATTTCTTTAAAGCCCCAGATAAAAAAAAATAGCGAGCTATCTACATAGAAACCAGACGCCAATTAAAACAGCTCACTGGATGACACACTGATTCAGGCAGCCCATAACTTTTCTAAGCTGAAGACATGGCTGAAACCTAAGTAAACGCAAAACAAAGTGAAAATTTAGTATGATGTCCCCTTTAAAGGTG
>JAZGTJ010017557.1:0-11985 GCA_036877575.1 Botia almorhae
ACAAAGCAAACGTTTAATTTTGTACCTCCGCAATCTTCATACTTCATTTGGTCTTGCTGCTTTTCAGAGTCATAGCTTGTAAGAAAGTCTCTCATTGCTTTTGTGTATTTCAGGTAGGTTTCCACATCATCTGGAGAGAAGATCAGCTCGGCTTTGTCTGAACGCGGGAAGTGAGTAAGTCCTGTGCACAGAAAGGTCATCATATTAAATACAAGAAATAAAGATTTATTTTGAACATCATTTAAAGGATGTTCAATGTTCCTTTAGCTCAGTTGGTAGAGTGCGGCGCTAACAATTTTAGGTTGTAAGGACGTTTCCATAACGTTTCCATGAAGTGCTTCCATTAAGTAACAAAAAGGTTAAAAATGTTGTTTTGAAAGTTTAGGAACGTTCGAAAGCCCCCGTTTTTTAGAAATTGTATAAACGTTATTGCTTGGTTAGAAGAACATGATTCAAACATTTTTTAATTATGTAACATTTTAAAAATTCCACTAGTTTTGATGTATAGATATTACTCAGTGGGGAACATTCCCCTTAGTAGTGGTTCCTTTTTCCTGCATTTGTATTCACTTTGGGGAGATATTTTGTCAGGCAGCCCTGTCTCTAGTGTTTATGCAACACCTGCCCCACTAATGCGTTGTTGGACCCATTAGCATTCATCGTGGGCAGTTTAGATGAGACAACATGAACAACGCCAAGTGTTATTAAATTAATATTAATGTGCTTTCAAATACAACGATTTCTTGGAGGGGTGTCAGCTCTCGATAAACCTACACTGTAATTCACTTCCATCAGCTGTTAAACTGAAAGTTTAAGTTAACAGATCAAGGAAGAATTTGTCTGGCAAACATCTTTACGTGAATCATGCATGTGCAAAACACTGACACAAATTTAAAAAATTTAGAAAAGTAGTTTCTTTTAATCAGAATTAAATTAGGCACAACATACTGGATTCTGTCTGTTCATACTGAAGGACTTGCTAACTGAAGTGATCTTCAAAGAAAATCTAATTACATCTTTCAAAAGAATCGCATGTAAAAGCAAGTGTTGCCATGAAAATGGTCTGCAGTTCACAAAGCTTGATTCCTGCTCGCTTAGTCATGATTCTGAGATTTAAATAAATTATAAGGAACATGCTGGATTGTTAGAGGCAAGATAAAACGAATGCTACATTTGTACGTTTTCAAGTATTTAGGTCTTTTTTTATAAACCCCATTTCTAAATAAGTCCCGCCTCATAAAGATCAGTGTATTGTATGTAAAAAGTGAAAAGTTATAAGCTTGTTTCTCCTCGTCCTCATATGTCCTCTATTCATCCAGACACACATGTGAAATGTTTTAGCGATGACGGTAAACGCAGCAGCTTTTTCAGTTCCCTGTTCCCCAGCACTCTCTTCACCTCTGATCTGTTCTCTGAACCCACCACATGTTTGTCAAATTAAACCAGCCTTTCCATCAGCTGTCAGCAACATGCATGGCCGGTGGATCCCAGCTAACAAATTCAGGTTGTGAGAACATTATTCTCTAACATTTTCATTAAGTAACAAAAATGTTAAAAAAAATGTTTAGTTCTAAGAATAACCAAACGTTCAGGTTTTAGACGTTGTATTAACATTATTGCTTGGTTATATAAACATTATTCAAAAATTTTTTTTAAGTCTGTAACATTTTTAAAACGTTCTACCAATGACAACGTTTTCAATATATGATATATAACGTTAAAAATACATGCTACTAACATTACTGCAAGCCAGTTCTTGATAAGGTTGAGATAACTTTTAGAGAACATTAGCCAATGTTCTAAAACATTGGCTAATGGAACATTCTCTGTTCCTGGGATTTCAGAACCAGCTTCACAGAAACATCATGTTATCTTTTATATTATCAACAGTTTTGTCATCTGAACCCCATGACCTTAAGTAACCCCTGAGATTTAAGACAGGCAGATGTTTAAATCTTTTTTAACCCACATAAAATCTTAGTCCATGTCATGCTATCTAGTGTACTTATAAAAGCTGTCAAAAAAGAATGCAACAGATTTGGACATTTCAAGTATACAGCCTTTTCTTTCTAGGAAAATGGAGCAAAATATTTATGATTTGTGTTTCTGTCCCGTGTCTGGAGGACGCATGCCGCCTCCCCCTTAAGCCTCATTCCAGTGACTAGCAGTAAGAAGCAACATATTGTGGTTTACACTTTGATGTGTCATGCCCCAACTTTCTGTTTCAGAATGAGACATTAACACACCAAAAAGATATAAATGAATAGATAGTCTCAATAGATATAATGAATAAACTATAGAATCGAATGAATGTTTTCATTTTAGCTATTTTATTCTGTTTTTTTAACAGCATTTCTATCATAATTTCACAAAAACCACTGCAGTTCCAACATGAACCACTAGGTGTTAAAGGTCTCTTGGGTTTCACATGATTTCACAACACAATCTTATGGCAATTCGTAACTAGTATACGTTTTAGTAATTTGATGGCTAATTTGTATTGTATTGTATGTTTTTGTTTACGCCTCAATAATGGTTAGGTTTAGGGGTGTGGTGAGGTGAGACACGGACCTTCATGCTTGCATTTTTCTTAAAACTGTGTTTTAGTACAAATCACATTGTACAAATTCATATTAAAACCACCACCATAAAATACGTTTGTCTTCTTGTAGAATCAGGATAGAATTCATCACAATTTCAGTTTATCAAGGGTGAGTCTGCCGGGAGAAGCTCTTACCTGGAGGAGCGACTCTGTCTTGCCAGGTGGGTTTGAAATCACTCAGGGTGAGAAGGAGAACCTGGATGGTGCCGATGAAGATCCCAGCCAGGCATCCATAGAAGATAAGATAGAAGAGGAGGATCTTTGCTGTGGAGAGACAGGAAATATGTATGATTATGTTTAGAAGGATGAGAGCGCTGGCAGCATTTGGATGAAATAATGTGATAAAAGCAAGCACCATCTAATGGAACGATCTCAGAACAATAACTAATGTTCTCGAGCAGTTCTCCCAAAGTTATCAAAAACATTCTTACAATAACGTTAGAAGAACGTTTACATGGTTAAATATTATAAAAACAAATCGTCATCAAAAACATTATTCCTTAATTGTTAGTGGAATGTTTCAGAAAAATGTTTGAATAACGTCCAAGTAATAGTGTTAATACAACATGTAAAAAACATTGTTTTGACTGTTTCTAGAACATTCAAACAAATGTTTAAGACAATGAACCAGAGGGTATTTATGTATATACGAACCCTATTTATACATAAACCTCTATATTCATAGGTTCATGTTGGAGGGACATTTGTGGAATCACTACTTGGAAACAATGAATCCCAAGAAGCTGCAGGACATGATGTTACATCAAACAGGCAAATGTGCTGACGCCACAGCGGCACTACAAATGATCTCCGTCTGTCCACAGCAAGACATGGTGGGGCCAGCATGGAGATACGGTGAGTAATCTCTATGTTTTAAATGTCAACAATGTGTAGGGGCATCACAGGGCAGCATAACCAGTAGGGTCATATGTTAACTTCTACCCAGACCAGTTAAACCAGTCTACCCACTTTAACCCCAAAATAAGTAAATGAAATTCTGTTCAAGATGATCCACACTGGAATGAGACACAATGATCAGATTGTAGTTTAATCTGTTTTGATTCTGTATGCACTCTTAAAAATACAGGTTCTTAAAAGGTTCCTCACAGGGCCATAGAAGAACCATTTTTAGATTGTTGGTTCATTCAGTTAAAGTTACTTAAAAAAAATTTTAATTCTTAATTGTATAATCTATAGCACCTTTCTTCACTAAAAAGAACATTTTGTGAAACAGAAAGGTTCTACAGATGTAAAAGGTTCTTTTTGGAACCTTTTGGAAAATGGTTCTTCTATGGCATCCTGAAGCACCTTTTTTAAGAGTGCGGGGGTCACTCAGTTTGAATGACCTCTGCACAGCTAGACAAGGACACTTGGATTTTGTGGTTTCCAGTGGTGCATTACCAATGTCAGAAGGTCACTGAGACTGAAGCTCTTTGAGGTCACCCTGAAAATGGTTCTGATTGGATGACGTAATGGCTGTCTGATATCTCTAAAGGATTCACTTCTAGCGTCCTTTGTACCTTTTCTTGTTTTTAGGATAACAATGTATCGCTCTACTGCCGCAGGTCTGTCGTGATGTACGCCTGTCCTTACAAACTTCTCACACTTAATATAAAGCTCCTGCATTGATTTTATGTTGGTGTATTTCACCTAAAGGCTGCACAACAACGGATTAATTACTTAATAAAACAGTGGACTTTAACTTACATATATGAGATATATAATAATAAGGTAAACTGAAATTTAATGAGCCCCTGTACCTCTGGAAATCATGACGTTCATGTATGACGTGAAGTGACCGCTACCTGAACATCAATTAGTAACCGTTGCCGCCACGAATACCTTACGTCAACATCACGAAACATAACTGTGATTTCACACAGACCCAAAACACCAGGCCCCTCACCTTGAGTCACCTTGAACAATGATGCATTTTTAACCCTTCCCCCATGTAATCACATTAAAAATGACAAGTGTGTTAATTAAATGTCATGCTTGTTGACTTAACGGCGGGGACACAGATAAAACAATGACATTTTGTACATATGTATGCTTATGTCTTTCGTGTAAGCGCAATGCATTTTAACGTTTTAACGGAGAAAATGTTTTTTATTGAAAATCGTTTTAGCATTTAACAACAAATCAAACTGATCGATAATCATGTCATGCGTTGACCTTTTGCTTTCACATTCGCACCGAGTTCGTGCACAGCATTCATTATGCATTACATTTATCTCGATCTATATATTCATATATAACGCAAAATACACATAAAAAGCACCGCGAGGAATTACAGCTCGAGGCGGCTCCGCACGAGACAGGTGGGCTGAAGAAAACCTGTCTGTCTCAAAATCGCCCTGAACTACTAAAACGCGTCTTTTAATATCGCAAATCGTGACTTGAGTTCATGTATTGTTCGTGTACTCATGTCGACGAAAGTCCGCGAGACGTTTGCTGCAAAGTCAAATCATACAGGTTGCATCGTGACCAGTCTGGCAGCCTGTCGGCACCTGTTATAGTGAAGCTGTACCAGCTATATATCGACGATGACGCGCATCGCAGCGCTGTCCAACGTTCTGAAATCGGCGATATGACGAGCAATGCCCCGATATTAAATCTTAATACTTACACCAACTACCGCCCGTGCGCCCCAGAAATTCCTTCTTCTCCGAATTCCATATAAACTTCTTCCATCCTCCTTCGTCTTTGTTTTTGGCAGGCATGATTGATTGTACTGTTTAGTTTTTTATCCCCTTGAGCTACGGATTCCCTCGTGTCTCCTTTCTCGCCTCCTTTGAAACGCTACACTCCTTCCCGGAGTACTAAGTCCACAGTGACATGGAGCCGTACCCGGCTCTCGCCAAGGTGCCCCGAGTAATATATCCCGCGAAGCGCTCGGGTCCCGCCCATCCCCACCCACCGCTCATCTCAGGGTCCGGGCCAGCGAATCAGAAGCAGAACCTCCGAGCACGTAACAGAGTCGTGCAGCTCACGAAAACGGGGTGGGAATCACTTTACAATAGGTTTGCGTAAAGGGACGTAAAATCGTCTGTAAGAACTGGACAGATTGACAGGGGTGATGTAAAAACGCCTGACGCATGGTGCCAGATAACGCGTTTAACGCGTAGAAAACAGTGAATGGGGAAACGGATCTAGGATGATCATGGGCAAAAACGCCGCTAGTATGTTGCCAAATGTCAGGGTGTTATATTTAGACAATGTCTGCTGTAGACAATTAATTTTTATGTATATTATAAATATGAACTATTTAATATGAACACAATAGTCAGAACAAACACAACGAAAGAAGGAACTTCAATTGTGCTCAGTGATATTACAGTTCATTTCATATATATATTATATATATTTATATATTTATGTATAAACAGAAGAGTATAAACAGAAGGTTTTACATTGTCATATTGTCCATGTTACTCATGTTAAGGCCCACAAACTTTGAAACATTCTGAAATAATGGATTGACGTGATGACATGACATAGACAAATTATTACTTTATAATTCAAATTCATCTTAATTTTACAATGTTTCCGTTTAAGCGGATGACATCGCTTGTAATGAAAAGTTGTATTCTAGTGAAAAGTTCTGTTCTATAGTGAAAAAATATTTTCACTAAAGTGGTTTATGTATAATGTGTGTATATGTACAAATACATATATAGGGGGGTACGTATATATATATATAAAACAAGGGAAATAAAGGGGTGTCTTTTAGTTTCATAACATTTAACATAACATAACTTGGACCATTATTAGATTGACAGATTATAGTAAATAACATAAATTAGTTTATGAGGTTGCAAGTGATGCTTAGGATAAATTTAAATTAAGGTAAATGAGCATTAGTACATGAGTATTGGAAACAGTATTGGACATATAAATGCATGCAGGGGTGTCGAAACTAAATGATATAAATAGAACACATTTTCTGCTGAAAATGAAGAGGGGGAACATGGAAATTTCCGAAAGTGGAGCCACACCCCTTCACACCTGTATGCACACACCCACACACTCACCCTTGACCAAGTTATAAACCACCTTGGACTGCTGTTGACATGTATACAGAGTGTAGACTGAATCACAAATACAGCACGTCAAAGAGGCAGAGCTGTCAATGTCACAAATGTCCAGATTTTCAAGATCACTTCTGTCAAACTCAAGGTGAATTTGTGGAAAGCATTATTAATTTACTGATAATCCACGTTATTAAAATGCATAGATTATATGGCCAGACAAATACACGTATCCTGTTCTCCCAAACATGTCATCCATATAGAATATAAGGTTGAAAATAGGAACGCAGTATTTTGTCACATATGATACATGGAAACTCAATTTTCTTTTCAGCGGTGGAACTGAAAATTGTTATTATTAGCTCATGTTTAAGCATATTCGTGTAGCAGAGAGACTGTCGCATTTAAAACTCCTTTTATTTGACTCACACACGACTTACACTTTTTCTGTCCTTGATCTAATATGGATTCCGCCAGCACATGGATCTGCTTTACACACTCGCTGGACTGATCTCATTAAAAATTGAAGCAGCGAGAGAGGTGAAGTAAAAAGGCAGATGGTCTCCTCTGGCTGATGCCCCAACAAAGAGTTGTAGATGAGAAGATAAGTCAATGACACATCAAACACGCTGACCTGCTATACTGATGTTCCTGCTGATAGATACTTCAGATTACTCATAAAGCACGTGCTGTTGCAGGACAGTGACACAAGACCTAAGCATAGACCATCTATCACCTTGGTGCAGTAAAAATGAAGCATATAGTTTTTCATAACATGAGATGAAACCGATTTACATTTTTTAAAGCTCTCTGGAATACTTGATTTTGACGAGTCGTGTGGAATTCTGTGGCCAAATGTTTTGCTTAATGACCGCAAAAAACATAACGGACTGTTGCTATAGGCAACCACACTCTTAAAAATAAAGGCACATTGCAATGCCACAGAAGAACCATTTTTGGATCCCTAAAGAACCATTTAGTCAAGGGTTCTTAAGGAACGATTTTTTCTTACCTTTTTAAAGCCTAAAGACTGTTTTTCCACTACAACCTTTTGAGAAACAGAAAGGTTCTATGGGCGTTAAAGGTTCTTTATGGAACCATACAGCCAACAGTAGTTTTTCTATGGCCTCATGAAGCACATTTTTAGAAGTGCAATTTCCAACATTGTGGTCTTTATCATCTCTTATAATAAAACACTTTAAATCAATATTTAAAGTCCATTTTTTATTTATTTAATAAGTTGGCTTATTTGTTTCGTACAGTCGGCTTCTGATCAACACAAAATACGCCCAATATCTCAGTCGAGACCAAGACTTACATGAATTATCCTCATTACATCATATCTCTTGGGCATCAGTCACATGACACGGGGAAGGCCAGTTGTACTTGCACTGAATGTGAAAAGTGTGATGGGAGCACCTCTCTCCCATTGTCAAGCCCCCTCAAGGACCCTCAACATGAATAGAGGTCTTTTTTAGAGCGAGAAGCTCGTTCGTTTCTCTCTGTCGAATAATGTCTCGTCTATCACCTTAGAAGACATTTGCTGAGTCACTGCCTCTGTTGCCACGGCAACTAGCTCAGCGGTATCTATGTGTGACGGACTTAAATTTACAGAAGCACCCAAAGGGCTACATGAGACCTGATCACCTTACTTCAGACCCTTCGCCTGCTCCCTTCCCATATGCGGGCTAAATATAACAGAATGGTACTTTGTGATCTCATTGTTTCATTGCCGAGTCTAAATGCACTGGCGATTGGTTGCTAACGATTGCGTACAGACATGAAACAGTTTAAGATCAATAGAGTGCATCTATTCTTACTAATGCACAATGCTGACTTGTTCTGTCTGGGTTTACAGAACATACTGATAAAGTCACTTACTGGGGTTTTATATTTTAAGTGAATAATTCCTCTAATCTTATTTCCCCGCTAAAATGTTTTTAGTTATTTAAATGTTTTTTAATCATTTCATCATGAATATAACAATTGCTAACATTTTTTCATCCTCCAACTTAATGACACATAAATATTTTTTAAAAAGTATTTATAATAATAGTATTGTTCAATTTGGAGGTTGAAGAAAATGAAGAAAATGAAAGGAAAAGCTATATATATTAAACTATGCTATTATTATCATTATTATTATCATATACCATTATCTTCCATCTCATATACAGTTATCTTCTCCTACCTTCCACGAACATGATGCCATTTTAATTGTGTGTATATATAGAGATACGCTTGTATTGTTTGTATTTTTATTTTTAATATTTAAACGTAATGTAAGACACATGAAAAGTTGATCAGGTTTAATGCGGACGTCAGCACGCATGACCTCTGTGCAGTCCACCCACGCAGAGCTGTTTTCATGACAGATTCTTTGATAGAAAGGTTTGTGGTGTACAGAGAAGTTTGTATATACCGTAAAGCTGACTCGAGCAGTATTAGCATGTGTTTAAGCAACATTTCCTGCATGATTTTAAAGATAATGGAACATCCGCTGTCTTCAAGGGCATCGCTACACACCGTTCCCGTACGGGTCGTCTTGCAGGACATTTGTTGTTGTATTTACTGTTGCAGACCGCCAGTTTTAAGCTCCATTATTGACTTAAGCGCTCCTCCTCTTCTGAGAAAACCTACGTGTGTGGTTCCTTAGAAAGCTTTTGGAAAAATAACATTTATATATTAAGGCAAAACGTGACCGATAATTGACAGATGTTTTCTGAAATGGTCTGTGTGTGACAACGCTGATTCGTTTGTAGATCATCTATATTGCAGTTTTGTTGAACTGTAATATGGTTATCACCAAACGGTCAGTCTTGTAATGAATCAAACGTTTCATCGTTTTAAATGGCGGCGGCCGCACATTTTTGTTCTCCTCCAAGCTGGCAGCAATTATGAGCTGATAATAGCTGTCTTGAGTATTTATATATTTTCTAGTTGAGTGACCTCACTAAACGGGCGTGTGCATAAGGTGACCTTGTCCATAAGGTTTCCTGCATCGCTGCTGTTCCAACAGACGCTGTTTTCACTATCGCCATCTGCTGGTGATGTCTTGCTATTGTCTGGGACACTACTGTATTTGGGCAGGCTGGCTGTAAAATGCGACCAGGACAATAGTGCCTTTAACAAAACTGTATCAACTGTACTCAAAATACTTAAAACATTGCTGAATGATTTTCAAATCTCTCCATTTTTGACTCAAACAGGTAGCCCCTCCCAGACTCACTCCATTGGCTGACACTCGTATGATTGTAATCTGATTGGATAACAGGTGTGTGCAGTGGTTAGAATTTATTTAGATTTATCTGCATAATAATTCATACAGACATACAGTTAAACAACAATACATTTGCCTACCGCATTTAAATCGGATAAGTAACCCAGAGGCTTCTGAAAGCCGCCTGCTGTTGGTGACTGTTGATAATTATTAAGATTTTCCTTTTCAGGCAGTTTGTATAAACACTTCATATCAGTGTTTGATTTTAAAGGCGGTATAGATATACTCCAATGCCCACATCCCAAGTCCCTCACAATCTAATTTACCCTTCAATTTTACACATTGTAGTCACTAAATATTTGCTTCCTTTTTGGTGCTCTGCAGCTCCATACGGTTTCTTCAGACACGACAGCCCGTCTGAAACAACCCTGGAAGTCACCTTTCCCTCGCACAGCAGCCATTAGTGGATTCAGTTTGTGAGCGAGCGCCCCCTTGAGGAATAACACTGTTAGTGTGTTACGTGCAGGCAAGTACGAAGCGCACAGAATAAATGTGACACGTGCAAACATCGCAGGCTCGAAGCATCTCGCTGCGCCTTTGTGCGACACATTGTGTGTTGTATGTTTACTAAAGCAGTCAAAGCAATTAAAATCACCATGAGGAACTGGACCTGTTTTTCCTCTTTACAACAATGGTTACGTGAGCCCACAAATAGCCTGTATTTAAAAAGCAACGCTATACTATTTCATTGTCGTGTGGCACAAAACGTTGGCTGTTTTCTATATTAAAAAGCGAGCGCTTGACGCCCTTTTCAGGGGGTTTTGAAGCTAATTTGCATGAGTCATAAACATAATCCCAAAATAATGAGGTGCGCATAAGCTCTGGTCCCCGGTGACACGAACAAGCCTTAAGCTAATTTATGCACACCGGGCATACGGCATCCTTTTGAATACCTCATTCCCACATGTCATGTTTACATTTTGAGGCAAAGGTGCTAATGTATCTGCGCCCTTCTGCACGGCACGCCGCCCTCTCGTCTCCACTGTCGCAGATCGATTGGCTCTCATCTCTCGTCCTTCACGGTGCATTAATCGCGGTGTCTGCACTCGTCCCTCGAGAAAAGACCCGTTTCAGACACCCCCTACCGAACAAACACGTGCACACACGTGCAGTTTCCACTCAGCTAACAGGGAACGTTCTCAGAACGTCGGCTAACGTTCTCCAAGTGTTCTCTCAACGTGATCAAAGCGTTCTTGCAGTAAGGTTAGCAGAACGTTGTTTAACGTTATCATACACAAAAACGTTAATTCATAGGTTGCTAATGGAACGTTTTATAAACGTTACAGAATTAAAAATGTTTGGAAAACGTTCTTATAACCAAACCATGACATTAATACAACGTCTAAAAACCGGAGCGTTCCTAATACATTCAAAACGACATTTTAGGTTTTAGGAACGTTACGTTCCTAATGAAAATGTTAGGGAAACGTTATTACAACCTAAAATTGTTAGCTGATAGAAACACAGTGAAACACAATCACGTGGAAAGCAGGCGCGAGACAAGCAGGTCTGCAACCTCAGCTCACGCGCGCACTCTGTGACGACAGCTTTTGGTGAAGCTATTTTTAGAGCCCATCGATTTACCTGTGACTACAATACAGTGAATACATGAGCATACACTCTCAATAGCCCAGAACCAGCTTACGGTTTCAGGTTGTAATAACGTTTCCCTAACATTTTCAATAATTGGTAATTAATTAAACATTAAAATGTTATTTCGAAACACATTTTTTAACATTCAAAACGTTTTTTAGACATTGTATTAACATTACTGATTGGTTCTAAGAACAATATTCAAACCTTTTTTAGATTCTGTAACATTTTTAAACCTTCCAACTACTTAAGAATAACTTTAACTTTTAGAATAATTTAACGTTAAAAACATTCTATTAGCATAACTGCGAGAACCGGTGTGATTTTTGAAAGAACCTTTAGAGAACGCTAGCCAGCGTTCTGAGAACGATCCCTATTAGCTGGGGAGAAAGCTCATATCTTGTGGTACAGGGCGTTCGAGTGGAAAGAGAGGGAGGGAGAACTAAATGGAACAGAGATAGTGTCAGATGTCACGGTGA
>JAZGTJ010017559.1:0-11984 GCA_036877575.1 Botia almorhae
GTGTTCTGTGTACATTTATCATACATGTAAAGCTGCTTTGTAACAATGTCCTTTTGTGAAAAGCGCTATACAAATAAAGTTGAATTGAATTGAATTGAATCTAAACGAGTTCTACTGCAGGTTTAAAAAAAACCCTATTTACACCTCCTGCAACCCCCCTCTCCCCCACTCCTGCTGTATCGGTCAGTGATGATGAGGTGCGCCAGGTCTTCAGGAAGAACAAAAGAAGAGAGGCACCAGGCCCAAACGGTGTGACTCCAGCATGTCTGAAAACCTGTGCTGACCAGCTGGCCCCATCTTCACACAGATCTTCAACAGATCATTGGAGCTGTGCAAAGTCCCTTTATGCTTCAAATGCTCCACCATCATCCCGTCCCAAAGAAACCCAAAATTACTGGACTTAATGACTACATACATGTGGCTCTAACGTCTGTGGTCATAAAATCATTTGAAAGACTGGTTTAGACTGGATTATCTGAAGGACTTCACTGGACCCCCTGCAGTTTGCTTACAGAGCAAACAGGTCTGTGGATGATGCAGTCAATATGATCCTGTTTGTGGACTTCAGCTCTGCTTTTAACACCATCAGCCCATCATTCCTCTAGCCCAAATTAACCCAGCTCTCTGTCTCTAGCTCTGTCTGTCAGTGGATCACCAGCTTCCTGACAGAGAGGCAGCAGCTAGTGAGGCTAGGTAAATTCTCATCCAGCACCCGTAGCATCAGCACTGGAGTTCTCTCCCCACTGCTTTTCTCCCTCTACACCAATGACTGCACCTCTAAAGAGCCCTCTGTCAAGCTTCTGAAGTTTGCAGACGACACCACACTCATCGGCTTCATCCAGGACGGTGATGAGTCTGCTTATAGACAGGAGGTTAAAGAGCTGTCTCTCTGGTGCAGTCTGGTGGAGATGGTAGTGGATTTCAGGAGGAACCCCCCTGCTCTCCCCCCACTCACCATCATGGACAGCACTGTGGCTACAATAGTCATTCAGGTTCCTGGGCACCACAATCTCCCAGGACTTGAAGTGGAACACTCACATTGTCTCCATTATAAAAAAGGGCCAGCAGAGGTTGTACTTCCTTCGAAAGCTGAGTAAGTTCAACCTGCCACTGGAGCTGCTGAAACAGTTTTACACTACCATCATTGAATCCATCCTCTGCACTTTTATAACTGTCTGGTTCAGCTCAGCTACCAAATCTGACCTCAGAAGAGTGCAGAGGGTAGTCAGGACTGCTGAGCGAATCATTGGAACAACCCTCCCCACTCTTCAGGAACTGTACAAAAGGGCCCTCACACCCAGCACACTTCCTCTTCGAACTGTTGCCGTCTGGTCGATGCTACAGAGCACTAAGCACCAGAACGACCAGGCACAGGAACAGTTTCTTTCCCCAGGCAGTCCATGTCATGAACAATTAACAATGTCATAAACACTTACAATACACATGGTACACACAACACTATTTTACATTGTTTATTTAACACACACACACTATTTACATTTCATATTTGCACATATCATCATACTTGTACAAACTGCTCTTACCTGTTCATACTTAAATCTGTCTATATTACATATTGTGTTTTTGCTAATTAATCTGTTGGACTATTTCATCTCTCTTCGTTGAATTTCTCCAGTTGTTTAGATTACCATGTAAGTATTACTTATTAGCTTCACTAATATACATCTTAATGAACAATACAATTTGCAATAATCCTATGTATTAAATGTTTTATACATATTTAAATTTTTCTGTCTTCATTGTAAGTAAAGCTGTAAATAAACATTGTAACTTTGAATTAAATTTATTTAGTGTTTTTTATGTCCAATGAATCACTCAATATATGAGCGTTGAGAGGCAGAGAGAGAGTTTGTAGCCATTATAGCCCTTAAGGCAAAATGTTACGGTGCAATAGCACCACCTACTGTGTGGGAGTGTCAACCAGATACTGGCACTGAATTATTCATGATATTATCATATGCGTAGTACTAACACAGTATCAATAATCATGGTTATTAATATTACAGTTATTGTCAATACCAGTATATTGTGAAAAACCCCAAATTAACCCCAAATTGGCAACAATACCGAAGTTTGTGCCAAATTCTGACTCTAATTCGGACCCTACCATCTTAATGTTGCAATGGAAATCCAAACTCAACAAACCAGTCAATGTTTTTCTATTCTATTGTGCAATTTTGGTGAGCCTATCCCCAGTGTAGTCCTGCCCTCTTTGTCTTGTTCTTAGCTGACAGAAGTGACACCCTGTTGTAGTCAAGGCTGACATCCCTTGACATCCCTGACATCCCTGACATCTGCTTCAAGGCTGACATCCCTTCACTAATGTTCTTCTGCATACCTCAGTTGTAACCAGTGCTATTTAAATTACTGCTGCCTTTAAATCAGCTTGAACTAGTCTTGTTCTCCTCTGACCTCTGCAATCAGTATGACATCACGCAGAGAACTGTTGCTCACTGTTTTTTTAGACCCTGTAAACCCTTGATTTGGTTGCAAGTGCAAATCTCAGTAGATCAGCAGTTTCTGAGATATTCAAACTAGCCTGTTTCGCACCAACAACCACACCATGGTCATAGTTACTTAAAACGGCAATCCATGGTTAAAAAAACAAATCAGAGTATGTAGATACCAGATCAGTGTTTAAAACTGTCTCCTTACCCAGATTATTAACAGTACACTTATAATAATGATTTATAATTTGAGCTGCCTGGTGCAATTTTGCAGGAATTGTCAGTTTGGCTTCATCTGACTTCAACGTATGTAAAGAAAAGTACATATAGTAACCTGAAGTTGTTTTAAGCAGAGATGGAGATAGAGAAGTAGAAGTTACAGAATGCAGCTTTAAATCACCATTCTTCCCTATTCTAATGCTCAGTTTGAACTTTAGCAGATCCTCTTGACCATGTCTTTATGCCTAAATGATTGGCTGATTAAATGTTTGTGTTAACAAGCAATTGAAAAGTTGTATCTATTAAATTGGCTGTAAGTATACAGCTGAGACATAGAAGCACAGCTCATCTTTCTCCAAAAATTCACCAGGTTTGCCGACACTCCAAACAATGGGCACATTTTTTAGAAACTGTTCCCAGGTCATTGGGCTGTTACTAGCTGTGGCTGAAAGCAAAAGGAATTGTTATCTGATACTTTAGCTCCTCTAGCCAGGGGGAGTTCTCACACAGATCACTTGCTGCTCCCACAACGGGCCTTCTCATCTCCTGCTGAAACAAACTATATATGTTCA
Organism: Botia almorhae; assembly: GCA_036877575.1. Taxonomy (NCBI): domain Eukaryota; kingdom Metazoa; phylum Chordata; class Actinopteri; order Cypriniformes; family Botiidae; genus Botia; species Botia almorhae. The sequence goes on from JAZGTJ010017559.1 coordinate 3,260, forward strand.
GCACTTCATGCCTGAGAGAAATCATGAAGATGGTGAGTGCAAGGCGTATCTCTCTGCAGTATCAGGATCAGGTAACACAATGGCATTTTCTTCTCAATCGCTACCTTCAGCTATTTGTGGCTTTACTGCTCCATTAATACAACCAACCTAATTAACTAAAACAAATCTTACTTTAACAAACACCAACATTTTTTCACAAACAATAGGTCATAACCAAACTCAGCTGGTCCCACTAACATACAATGTAACATCAGTAGCATATTGTAAAATTGTCCAAACCTTTTGTCCTTTTATTATAATGTCGATATTATTAATAGTGCATAAATGTAAATCCTAAACATACAGACAGGCAAAGAAAAAAAGAATGAAAGTTCAGTTTATTAAAAAAATAAAGCGCTTAGCCAAATACACTAGAATCAGGTATAAAGGGGAATAACAGAAGGCACTATGTGAATTGTGTTGTGACCAGAAAAAAAAAATGTATATATAATGTTACATTTGTTGTTAAAATCTCAGATCCTGGGATGCTACCCTTATGTAATTCAACATTAGATTACATTTTTAAGATATAGGTAAGGTAGTAATGCATTATATTCAACACAAAAAGTAAACCGCAGTGGAAACTATGTCAGCCTTTGTCATGTTTGTGTGTATCCCATAGCCATTGTGTATTCCATACAGTTTCACCTGTAGTGTCTCGCTGTGTGCTATTCTTTGTGCTGCATGTCTCAGTTTTCTCAGCATGCCCTGCAGGCTGTCATTTGAGTTCTGTTCAGGCTCTGCTCTCTGGGCCACAGGTCGCAGTAACTCCAGGATGTAGCACACCTGCAGAACAAGTATGGCTTAAATTAACAGACAGCCTATTACACTGACAGGCATTGAAATAACTCATGAGTGTAATTATGAGTGTAACTTGGATCAATCATCATTATCATTTCAATATGGCGGTGTGACAGTATCGCGCAGCGGCCACTCTGGACACAAAATGGTGCATTATGTTTGTTTTGACCAACCTCTAACAGCACATGGACATCAGAGCTACCGGTGCTTTTCTCCTCTAGCAATACTGCTGCATCTCTACAAGCTTGTCAGTGCTTGCACAACTAGACTAAGTGAGCAAAAGGATTATAAAAGAAAATAAATAAAATATATATTAATATATATATTAATATTATCCTTAATGTTATTGTGGTATTTTTCAAGTAGTCTGTGTTGTGCGATAAGGACATCTGATTTTTTCAGGCACGTGATGATTCTCCTGGCACTGGCATAAACTTTAGTTACCTCGGAATGAGTATCCCGAGGTAGGGGAGGAAGGCAGAAAAAACAAATTAGCGTAGCTGCTGTTCACTGTACTACATGAATGCTGTTTTTTTTAAATCTAGATTTGAACTGGTGGACTGTGTTTGAACCCCAAACAGTGTCGGGAAGGCTATTCCAAAGTTTAGGTGCTACGTATGAGAACGCTTTACCCCCTTTGGTGGATTTAATTATTCTGGGAACTATTAGAAGTCCGGAGTTTTGGGATCTTAGAGAGCGGGACGGGTTGTAGCGCGACAGGAGCTCAGTTAGGTATGTAGGAGCTAAACCGTTTAAAGCTTTGTAACTAATCAGCAGAACTTTAAAGTCTATACGATACTTCATGGGTAGCCAGTGTAGAGATTTTAAAATAGGGGTTATGTTAAGGGGTTAGCGTAAGTTCAGAGACTGCTGCGTCTTTGTTTTCACAGAGACGTGGCTCAGCGTCAGAGTTCTGGATGCCGCCATTCAGCTAGACCGGCTAGCTTTGTTCCGTGCAGACAGAAACACAGCTCTGTATGGTAAGGCTTGCGGCGGTGGCTTGTGTGTTTACATCAACATGGAATGGTGCAAGAACTCAGTGCTAGTCTCTAGTTACTGCTCATCGCTGGTGGAGTTTGTGACTGTTAGATGCAGACCTTTTAATTTACCACAGGAATTCACCACCATTCTCATAAGTATACAGTCCACCCCAGTGCAAATGTAAAAGACACGCTCTGTGAACTGTGTGGGGCTATTAGCGAGCTGCAGAATTCAAACCGGGGAACAGGGGAAAACAGGTGCTGGGAATTAACTAATTACTAAACAAGAACAGGAAACTGACCAAATAAGGAAAAACAGGAGGTAAACCAATACCAAAGACCAGGAAAACCAAGAGAACAAAACATAAAAGTTAATAAATGTGACACCCCTTTATCAGGGACTTTATATTTGTAAAAATTTTACTAGATTTCATTTGTATTTATTTTTGTTAAAATTCAGATTAGTATTTGTGGTTACTGTGGTTTTAATTAAGTTTTATATACTGTTTTAACATACTGTGTATTCGTGTATGAGGATACTGAGATAAAGCCTACAAAGGCAACTTTTAGATTCATTAAAATGTTTTGTATCATATTTTTTATGACAATCCCTTTACATTTTTACTGTATTTCGATACCAAATAGCTCTACAGTGTGGGTATAAATAGCTTGAGTGTAAAAATCAGACAACCATGTGACCAAGGGGCACCTCCTGTAACCTGTGCTGTAGTTTAAGAGTATGGCATATCGAGTGATAGCAGGAGAGTTTTTGGCTAATATTACCTGTTCCTTTTCACGGCTCCAGCCAACGGACTCCAGACTGTTCTCAAGCTCAGACAAAAATGACATGTCATGGGGGCTTTTCTCCTGCAGAGCCCCTTCCTCCTGGAGCTCCTGCACCCGAGCACAGAGAGCCTCCACCTCATGACAGGCCTCTGCCAGCTACATACAGATATTTCAAAATTCTAAATAACAAATTAATTTTAAGAATATTACAGTAATTATAATTCAGAACATTTCAGTATTTGCAATGTTATTGAGCTGTCAGGGATTCCACAATAGTTTATGTATTATCCATGTGTGCTTTAAGGGGGTTTTACTCACACTCTATGTGTGAGCCATTCTATGTGTGGGTGAGGCTATTTCTTCAGTAGAACAGTAAAGATTTGTCCTCTAGTCCTTGAGGATTCATAAAATGTTTTGCATTATAAGACCTCAATGCATTGTCATTAGCCCACCTAAGACCATGGTTTCAGTTAGTAATCTTCTTTACTGCTTTACTGAAAAAAATGTCATCTGTATGGATGGCCTGAGGTTGAGTATTAAAATTCTTATTTTGAGTATTCAAAATCCATTTACAGAAGCTTAATGGTAAAACAGTTCAACAATCCAAATCGTGAAAAATAAATCGAGGTCGAGGTCACAACCAAAGTAGTCAAAATCACAGGAAACAGTCCAAACGGCAAACAAGCAAAAGGCAAAAGTCGAGAGAACAATAAACCAACAATAAATCAAACACATAGTAAACAACAAGACAACAGAAATGCTCGGTAAGGCAGTAGAACTGGCAATACTTTACAATGCCTGTCTGGCCATGCTTAAATGGCTGCCAAACAGGAAATTGTCCTAGAAGCAGAGATACCAGTCAATACTCGGGTGAGGGCTCCCTCTGCTGCTGTGGCATTACAATCACTCGTAATATTTTCGGTAAATGATTTCCTGTAGCTCAGTGGTTAGAGCATGGTGTTAACAACGCCAAGGTCATGGGTTCGATCCAGGGATTGCACATACTCAGGAACAATGTACTACAGTAAAATGCACTGTAAGTCGCTGTGGATAAAAGCATCTGTCAAATGCATAAAATGTAAATGTAATAGATGCAAGGTAACCTGAAGCTCTGTGTAGTGACCTAGAAACAGTGAAGAATGCAAAATATTTTTCACATGTTCACCTGCCCATCCAATCTTGATAAATATAAACTAATTTGGCTCACTGTCATTTCGATGTGGTTGCTATTATGAATTTAGAAAAGAAAATGAAAACAAAATCTTTTCTTTGGTTTACATTTGTGGTTTGATCAAGGGAGAGTATTGTGTGTGTGACCGAACCTGTTGGGTGTGTGTATGACACTGTTGCTCCTGTAGATCCAGGCGTGTGTGTAGTGATGACACACTTTCTCTTAGCTCCTCATTCTCTTGACATACTGTCTTCAACAGCTGCTCTAGTGTTTGTTCTCGCTGCACAAGCTGCGTTACCTGAACATATATAAACAGTTTCCAAGAACTTGGTGAGTGCCTTTCTAAGGAATTCGATGGAACCTAATAAGTGACTAATTCAGAAGACTTTAGACAGCAGCTCCACACATCACACAAATATTGCTACTTACATACCTTACATGGATTACAGTTGACATTACCATGTTGCTAAACTACAAATGTCAATCTAATAGTCCAAAAATTATGCTGAAAGTATTATTTTTTTGTTTGTCTTTTTACAGTAACAATGTAATAGTTGTAATAGTTCCTACAGTTTTGCACATTATTTGGAGCACACCTGCATTGCAATGCTCTGTTGGTAAGGAGCACACATATTTAACTGACAATATACAGTGCCTTGCAAAAGTATTCATACCCCTTGAACTTTACCACATTTTGTCACATCACAACCACAAACTTAAATGTTTTTTATTGAGATTTTATGTAATAGACCAACACAAAGTAGCACATAATTGTGAAGTTGAGCGAAAATGATACATGGTTTTTAAAAAGTTAAGCAAATAAAAATCTGAAAAGTGAGGTGTGTTTGTATTCAGCCCCCCTGCGTTAATAATTTGTAGAGCCACCTTCACTGCAATTACAGTCTTTTAGGGTATGTCTCTACCAGCTTTACACATCTAGATACTGAAATTTTTGCCCATTCTTCTTTGCAAAATAGCTCAAGCTCAGCCAGATTGGATGGTGAGTGTCTGTAAACAGCAAATTTTAAGATTTAGGTCTGGACTTTTGTCTTTTGCAGCCTCCAACAGGTTTTCTTCCAGGATTGCCCTGTATTTAGCTCCATCCATCTTCTCTGTATCAACTCTATCAACTCTGACCAGCTTCCCTGGTCCTGCTGAAGAACCATGTTTCACAGTGGGGATTGTGTGTTCAGGGTGATGAGCACGTGTTAGTTTTACACCACATGTAACGCTTCGCATTTAGGCTAAAAAGTTCAGCTTTGGTTTGACCAGAGCACCTTCTTCCACATGTTTGCTGTGTCCCCTACATGGCTTGAACTGCAAATGGGACTTCTTATGTCTTTCTTTCAACTATGGCTTTTTTCTTGCCACTCTTCCATAAAGGCCAGATTTGTGGAGTACATGACTTATAGTTGTCCTGTGGACAGATTCACCCACCTGAGCTGTGGATTTCTGTAGCTCCTCCAGAGTGACCATGTACCGCTCGGCAGCTTCCCTGACCAGTGCTTTCTTTGCTCGGTCTGTCAGTTTAGGTGGACGGCCATGTCTTGGTAGGTTTGCAGTTGTGGCATACTTGTTCCATTTTTGGATGATGGATTGAACAGTGATCCTTGAGATGTTTAAAGCTTGGGATATTTTTATAACCTAACCCTGCTTTAAACTTCTCCACAAGGTTATCCCTGACCTGCCTGGTGAGTTCCTTGGTCTTGGTCATGATGATGTTTGTTCACTAGTGTTCTCTAAAAACCACGGAGGCCTTCACAGAACAGGTGTATTTATACTGAGACTAAATTACACACAGGTGGACTCTATTAACTAATTAGGTGACTTCTGAAAGCAATTGATTGCACTGGATTTTATTTAGGATTATCAGAGTACAGGGGGCTGAATACAAATGCACACCAAACTTCAGATTTTTATTTGCTTTAAATTTTGAAAACCGTACATCATTTTTGTTCTACTTTACAATTATGTGCTATTTGTGTTGGTCTATCACATAAAATCTCAATAAAATACATTTAAGTTTGTGGTTGTAAGTTGACAAAATATGAAAAAGTTCAAGGGGTATGAATATTTTTGCAAGGCACTGTATCAACACACTGTTTCAAATTTTCAGCTGTGATTATGAAAATCTAGCAAAAAAATCTGGGTAGAACTTGTGAAAGACTGACATTCCAATTTAAACTTACAATGGAAATAAGTAGTTACAGAGTCTATGTGAGCTTACCCAAAAAGTATATTTAGGCTACACAAGTGCACTACTGTGGATTATGAAATAGTTTGTAAGTTTTAAAGATCATCTCACCTGTTCTCTAAGAGCACTGATAACTTCCTCGTCTTGTGGTGTATAATGACTTCTCTCTCTCAATTCATTTCTCAGTCTCTGCAGCTTGCTGGTCATGGTTTGCTTCACTTCCATTTCCTATACATACAGAACCCAACACACTGTTAAAACACCATGTATCCAAGCAATAGTGATCTTTATCCAGCTTTATAATATATTCAGTGTTTTCATAAATCGCATGGGTTGGAATTTGGGAGAGATGCCAAGATGAACTCTTGGTAATCCAGGCTAACCCATCATTAGAACACAACTTCACAACTTCACACAACTTGTATCATCAACTCTTTCACTCACATTTCAATCGGTCAAGCAGATACGTACTCTACAATATCAGGAAAATCAGACCTTTTTTTGTTCGAGCATGCAACACAGCTCATGGTCCAAGCACTTGTAATATCAAGGCTGGACTACTGTAATGGCCTTCTAGCTGGCCTTCCAGCCAATGCAGCCCAGAATGCAGCAGTACGTTTGGTCTTCAGTGAACTAAAGAGAGCCAACATCACACCACAGAGACCACCTGATCTCATAACACTGGCTACCAATAGCTGCCCGCATTAAATTTAAATCTCTGACCCTGGCCTTTAGGACAGTTACCTGAACTTCACCCCCCTAACTCAACTCACTCATTCAGATATATGTCCACTCCCGCCAACTACATTCTGTAAAAGAGAGGCATCTGATTATTACCCGTCTCAAACATCAAAATGCGATTCCTTTGTAAAGAAAAGACATTAACAATAATACAATAAAGGCCATGATTTTTTCCATTCGGAAAATGCGACCCACATTCAAAATATAAAAGCAGTTATGTCCGCTCATTAAGAGCTAAACAAGCACTCTCATTGGGTGAGTGAATGCCTGCAGTGACAGACTTGATCCAGCACATAACTGGCCAAACATCAGGGCCAATGAAATGCTCAGGACTGGGTCAAAGAGTCCAATGCACAGTGTACTGGAACTGTACAGTAGCTGGAATGCATATCTTGCTTAACAATTTTGTGGTTTTATCAGTTCAGTCAATCCTTTATTCGTAAACATACTAGAAACCTAGTATACCTAATTAGTCCTATACATCCCACAAATATTATTTGCATTAACACCATTAACATGTGCGACATTTGTTCTGTGTTTTTATTATTACTCTTTGTTTCTCTATGCAAAGCTGCTTTGAAGCAATGTAACATTGTAAAAAGTCTTATATAAATAAAATTGAATTGAATTGTACAGGGATAGAGAACAACCGACAAGATGGAACATTCATCTTCTCACATGTAGTTACCACTGCAGTGAAGTTTGGAGCTCCATCAAGTTGACCCTATATTCTCTATTTCTATCGGTTAACTAAATGTATAACTTATCGTTCTATGTTTCTATCTCAGGTGAATATATGCCTGGCAGTATTTCACATTCAAATCATTTGGATTGCTTTGTTATAATTAGTTTATCCAACAACCCAACCGTCCTCTACTAGCCTATCTATCTTCTGTTTATCCAACACTTATGCAGAATACCATGGTTTATTTTTAATTTGTAATTAATGTTTTTCACCAAAAAAACTGAAACCACATGGGATACAATTGAAATATACAACCTAGGGCTGGGCGATAATTCGATAACGATAATTATCACAATATAGTTTTTTTTTATAAAACGATAATGACAGTTTGATAAGCGCTCGATAATGTTTACGCACTATGCGTAACGCTGCGCAGGCATTTTGCAGCCTGCACTTCCGGATGCTGAACGCGGTATTAGTTTACAGCCATACAGTGTGAGTTGCAGTTGGAGGAGTAAGAAAAAGCTCGAAGGTCACAGACATTGTTGACTAGAAAGGTCACTCAACTTCAGTAGTCTGGAGCTATTTTGGTTTTTTGAAATCCGACACAAAACAGAGCGACGTGCACTGCAAACTGTGCAGACGACTCGTGCCATCAAAAACAGGCAACACCACAAACCTGTTTCATAATTTAAAACAATGTCACCCTTCAGAATATGAAGATGCTAAGAAATTACAGACCCAAACAAGTGTTGGTAAACGTGGACCATGTACAAGCATCAGCTCAACTACCCAGCAGAGTCTCATGTCATCATTTTTTGAAAGCTGTGCCTTACAAGAAAAAAACTAAAAGACTTGGAGACATCACAAAAGCAGTTGCATATTACATTGCAAAATACATGCTTCCCATTAGGAAGCATGTCTAAATGAGGGAATGAGCATAAAATGAGGGATTTAAAAATCTTATCAACGTTCTTAGCCCCAGATACGAACTACCGGGCCGAAAACATTTCTCGCAGACAGCGCTTCCGCGGTTGTATACTGAGTGTAGGGAGACGGTAGAGCGGCAGCTGCAAAATGTAATTCTTCACTACTACTTCGGATATATGGTCCAGTCGCACATCGGAGCCCTATCAGAGCCTTACAATTCATTTTATAGATGAAGAATGGAATCTTCAGAGCAAATGCCTTTAAACGGCTTACTGTCCTGAAGATCATACAGGTAAAGTTATTGCCCAAGGAATGATTGAAGCACTCACCTCCTGGGGGCTGAGTGAAAACAGACAAGTATGTATCACAACTGATAGTGGTACAAACATGGTAAAAGC
>JAZGTJ010017560.1:0-11984 GCA_036877575.1 Botia almorhae
AAGTGGATACAGCAAAAACATGTCATTAAAAGTTAAAACCAGTAAATTAAATAAATACTATTGATAAAAGAGTACAATTTCACCACTTTCTTTTGTCACAAAGGTCCAGAAAGTTGTTTCCTCAAAGTCATCATCTACTGAAGTTTGAATGCAGTGCCTGAAATGTGTCAGAATTGAAAGACTTCACCACACGTCCTTCCACAATATGGTCTTTCAAGTGTGCTATTAGAGATTTAGCATCTTCACACTGTCGATCACATAACGCCACTGCACATTTAATAGCGGTAATGTTAACAGCTGTCCCGACAGTAATGTTAACAGGCGCATTAACATTAGGTTTTCTGTAAAAATGAGCCTTAAATGATGCATATGTACAGAAAGTCTGTTTGCAATCGGCTGCAAAGCACTTAAATAAACAACGTGGTTCATTTCGGTGAAGTTTGCAGTGTAGTACATACCCCCTCAATGATTTGACCGACTTACCACAGAAATTGCAACACAACATCACGTCTACAAGACAGGTTCAATGTGGAAGTTACCCTAAATAAAATAAATAAATAAAGGCTAGTACTCACCACTTGTATTGCATGCAGATCGCGCTGTGCAGTTCTCATGATGTCAGAAGTGGGGACTGGAGGCCGTCTTCTTCTTGTTGTTTTTTCTGTCTTCATGTTTTTTCATGATTTTGATAAATGTTTCTCGGTGTTTCACAGTTTTATGATAGGTTACTTTATTTATTGATCTTAAAAAATAGGCTTAGATCATGAATAATAGGCTACTACACAGTTTTCAATAATTTCCTTTTAAAGGGTATTTTTAATAGGATTTTTAAAACATGCTATCATGAATAATACAGGATAAATAATAAAACACATTTTCATAATTTTCTTTTAGAATGGGCAAGTTTTTGTTATGTCTTGTGCTCTATCTGATTTTATTTCATAGCCTATAGTGACAATTAAAAAATAATCAAAATCAAATATTTTTACTATATGATTACATGAAGGTCAATATATTTGTATTCTTAAAATTATCTCTTTGATCAGATTTGATCCATATTTAAAAGAAAAATACACAAAAGTATAGTAAATTACAGAATATTTTTATTTTTTAAATTAAAGGAATAGTTCACCAAAAAAATGAAAATTATGTCATCTTCGGAACAGAAATTAAGATATTTTGAATTTAATTGTGTGATTATGGTGTAACAACCATTGCTGTCTATCTTTATTTGTGTTCCAAAGATGAACAAAATCTTACGGGTTTGGAATTTTCATTTTTGGGTGAACTATCCCTTTGAAATGGACTTATTTAACAACCATATACCATATGTTTAACATCTTGCTACAGTAGAATTTAAGGTATGTGTTTGTCGAATTTTTGAAGGTTTTATGTTGTAAATTCTATAGTACACATCAACAAAATGTGTTTTTACACAGAATTATACCGTTGATTTTAGGGGGATTACTTGCTTGAGAAGTTACCGTAGTTTTTAATTTATTTTAGCCAAAATTAATATTTTCACTGTAACAATTTGTTTTTTACATTTTAAGAAAGTAAAAATTTAAGTTATGTACTGTTTCTTAAATTATGGTAATTTAATGTATGTAATACAGTGACATGCTATTTTGGTTTAAATAGTCTTTTACTGTTGCTGCTTTACAGTTTTTTACTGTAGTTTTCACAGAAATTTTTTACAGTGTTGTTTTTCCAGAGTTAACTATGCTCAATTTAGTGTTAATATTTTACTCTTTCCTGTTATATTTGACTCTATTTGGTGTTTCTTTAAATTAACTCTTGTACTATTTTACTCAGTTCAGAGCTACATGAAATTGACTCTGCTACTTTTTCACTCTGTTCAGAGGAAATTCAAATTTGCTCTACCACAATTTACTTCCCCTCCAGAGTTGTTTATCGTCAATTATGAGTAAAATACAAAGAAAAAAAAAAAAAATATAACTCTATCCAGAGTTATTCCTCTGAATTACACCATTCATATTTTACCCTTAAAAAAGCCCTAAAATTAAAATGAAGCCCATAAAATGTCACTATTAAAATAAAACTAACAGCAAACTGTATACTCATGTCTCAATTTTATTTTTCAAGCTCCTTTTAAAACAACAGTACACTTACACTTAATTCACTTGTCATTGTGAATGTGTCATCATGTTTTGATTGTGAAAAACGAAAAAAAATGAAATGAAAATAATACTAAAATAAAAATTAGTAATAATATAATGGAGGAGATAAAAAAGAATTACATGAAACTATACGGTACAATAAACAAATCACAATCACAACCATAAGACATCAGAATGTCAAATAACTTGTGGTGCAAAATATCCCTAATCTCCAAAACATAAGGCGCTTCTATGGTATGTGCAACTTTGTAAGCATGGATATGTTCATCTAAACATAACGTTTTCAGTGCGGTTGTTATTAAAAGGATGTGTTTATCTTTAATAACAAGATTCTGGATTACATGAAATACAAGCATGTCATTTTGAACCTGAACACAAACCGCCAACCCTGACCAATAAGTGTTTCCACAGCACTTGACCCATTTTACATTTAGGTTTCCCTGCCATCTCAGTGCCAACTTCCATTTCATTCAATGGGACCATTTTCCCGGGACCAAATTTCATGGCATTTGGATCAAATGTTTGCCAAATGTAAGCCATTTGGCACTGGTGTTTCTTTGCTAATGTTTTCATTATGTTTTTAAAGCTTTTCAGCTGCTTTTTAAAAACGTTATGCATCGCTTCGTAATGCATACACTAACAATGTATAAGTGGTCCAATTTTCTGCATACAACTGGGGTAATGCACTATTAAATGATGCTTTGGCAACAAGTTCTTATCAGGAAACAAATGCTTAAACAAACTGTGGTGTTCTGCAATCAGATGTTTCAAATAAATGGTGATACCAGTGGATATAACTGAAGAAAACACAATATTGACTATCTGAAGCAATAAAATGAACAAATACCAGTGATGATCATTAGGATGCACAAGATCTCCAAACATGATGGGCAGATAACGCAATAAACACCAGCTCTAAGTGGCATTTAAGCCCAAGTCATTGGAACCCTCTCTTAATTGTACACCAGGAGGTTTGTTGTTTTGTTCCATAAAGCCATAGTTGAAACTCTGAATTCTTCTGTGTACTTCTGCTGATGTGGTGTAATTTTCAACCAGGTGCTGAATGAGTAATTTTATCTCAAATTAAGCAACACCCTCTAATATGTTGTGCAAAATATCAACTGAAAAATTTGCAGTGGTATGGAAATATTGCAACAAATTCAAAAGGCAAGACTTCTTTACACCCATTACATAAGGTAGACTGGGATTGCTCTGCATTCTCTGACAGTGTTCAGCGTGAAGTTTTTTAGTTCGCACTGACATCTTTGGACTATCTTCACTGAACCCTGTCTGAAAGTCCTCTTTCTCTAGTAGGCAAAAAGGGCAACAGTACCTAGCACTAAATGATTCCACAAAACCAAACAAGGAATGGACACCAAGGTTGTCACCAGTAACCTGGACAATGGTTCCATAAACTGTATGATCAAATAAAGGAATCTAAATTCTATTGGTTCCCAGTGTTGAGATATCCTGGACAAGCGGCTCTATTTTATTTTAGTATTTATTTAGTATTTTATCATACCCATAAGTTTTGATATGTTGTGCATGAAATAAAGTGACTAAATGTATATTTCGTGAACTCAAGTTGTATTTAGGGGAAATATTTCTAAGGGTAAAATAGATAGCACCTAACTTATGTATTCCTCGTTTTGATCCAAGGGGGCTTGAGCATTTAAATTCATTTTAAAAAAAGCTGGATCTGAACTGCATGTATTTGTTTTAAGAAGATGGCATGATTCTTAAAGAATTCTCCATCGTGTATGTCAAAGACAATTTGGTCTTTATGTGAATCTCTCGCCATCATATCTGTAATGTTAGGGTGCTTATAAATGGACTGTAGTGTCTCAAGAATTGGTTTATATACATATACATTTATCCTTAACAATGGTTTGGGCAAAAGTTCCAGTTGTTCTGTTACGGCGCGTCACAAATCTTGTTCGGAGAACATATTCAACAGGATCAATTTTTTCCCCATTTGTCTGAAAAGGTATCGCATTCCCTTGCACTTAGTGTTTAATGCCACAAAAGGATTTTGCATTTTTTCAAAACACTGATCAATTTGACACTCAACAACACTTTTTATGGGCTCCTTTAATGATTCTTGAGTTTCACTATAAATGTCTCCAATCACTTCTGCTAGAGCACCAACAACATAGTTAACAGTTGTCTGTGCGACACCAGCAACTTTAAGTTCAGCTACCACTGTTGCCCAATTGTTTACTATATTTGTTTTTAGGAATGCAGACTCACAAGGTGTATTTTGGTTTGGTAAAACACCTACAGGGGTTGGACAATGAAACTGAAACGCCTGGTTTTAGACCACAATAATTCATTAGTATGGTGTAGGGCCTCCTTTTGTGGCCCATGGGAGCCCCATGGGAGATGGTCAACTTCACTTTCATGTTTATCAAACCACTCTGTCACCAGTCTTGCTGTGTGTATTGGTGCATTATCATCCTGATACACGGCACCGCCTTCAGGATACAATGTTTGAACCATTGGGTACACATGGTCCTCCAGAATGGTTCAGTAGACCTTGGCAGTGATGCGCCCATCTAGCACAAGTATTGGGCCTAGGGAATGCCATGATATTGCAGCCCAAACCATCACTGATCTACCCCCATGCTTCACTCTGGGCATGCAACAGTCTGGGTGGTATGCTTCTTTGGGGGTTCTCCACACCATAACTCTCTCGGATTGGGAAAGACGGTGAAGGTGGACAATACATGTTTCAATACATGTTTCACATTGTCCACAGCCCAAGATTTTCGCTGCTGGCACCATTAAAACCGACGTTTGGCATTGGCACGAGTGACCAAAGGTTTGGCTATAGCAGCCCGGCCATGTACATTTAACCTGTGGAGCTCCCGATGGACAGTTTTGGTGGAAACAGGAGAGTTGAGGTGCACATTTAATTCTGCAGTGAGTTGGGCAGCTGTGGTTTTATGTTTTTTGGATACAATCACCCGGATTAGCACCCGGACATACCTTTCAGACAGCTTCCTCTTGCGTCCACAGTTACTCCTGTTGGATGTGGTTCATTCTTCTTTGCGGTATGCTGACATTACCCTGGATACCGTGGCTCTTGATACATCTAATATCATCTAATGAAATGGAGTTGGCAGTGGATGAGCTTTCACCAGAATCAGGCAAATGCACAACACTTGCTGAGATGCGTAATCCAGAAAAACTATGGTAAACATAGTTACATAAACATAGAACAACCTCTTTAAGCACAAGACTTTTCCCTGGACAAAGGTCATGAACTAACTTGAAGTGCCTTATAAGGGCATTGGCATTAGCATGCCCCTTTTTACAAATGAAACAAATCATCTGCTCACTGGAGCTTTCTAGCTCTCAACTCGGACACTCTGGGATTTACCTTGGTGGTTTCAACATCTATATCCTAGACAGTGGTTTGCAGAAAGCTATTGGTCAATTCCTGACAGTATGAGGTGCCGAAGACAAAGTGAGCTTTGAAAAGCTCATCAACACAGGCCAGTGAATTAGAAGCCTTACAGGGTTGAGCATGTTGGTCAATAACAATAAGCCAAGAATGGACTCCACTTCTCTTTGGCCCAACAGCAAGTAGATACGGCTGGAGGCTCTCTCCAATGCTATCCAAGTGCCCTGATACTGATCTGTGAAAGAAATAAAACACATTAGTGCCAATGTGACCTAACAGTTAGTCAATATACAGCATGAATAAAGATACAGTGACGTCTTCCACCAAAGTTTTTGTATTACATACTTCCAGGAGATTCCAACAGATCGTTACTATGTGCCAAGTAGAAAAGAACAGCAAAAGAACAACAATTTGGAGGACAAGTGATCTTTAAGAGAAATAAGCAACTTCAAGTTCACACAGTGACAGAACATTATAAAATAGTGTTATTTGATCTGCTTAATTAGTACTTAATCTTCACCTTGATGAATTTCACAAGATGATCACATGCTTATCTAGCTAAGATCTTTCCCGGTCTTTCGCGACCTTGAATTGAGGGTGGCAAAAGGTGAACCAGCATCAGAATGGAAGACATGTCACTGTCCCAACCTAGAGAAACGGGAAACAAATTAAACACATTTTTTGTTTGTTAGTTTTGTTTATTGTTGAGCATACCCTCCTACTCACTTTAACTTCTCACTACTTCTCCTACTCACTGACTTAGCTTCACTTGGAAGAGGTGCCAGTATAAATATATGAACCACCCCAGTACTTTAGTTAATACTGCACACAGATTCAGTATTAAGAGCACATTCATGGCCTAGTCTTGATGACTACAGATGTGTGGATGAATTTAGGTGAAACCTCTACAGATATTGAACTAAGTTCATACAGTTAAACTTTACCTACAACATATCAAAGATGCTTTTGTTTTCAGACTCCGAAATGAAAACAATTCCAAACTGTAAATATGCAACTCCTGTACTAGGCCCTTGCGAAAAGATCAGGGTAGAAATGTTAGAGAAACAGGTGAATTCTGACAGTTTACCCATTGCAAGTCTGTGTTGCATATGAATCATGTCTAATGGGCAAAGTTGTGACCACAGTTAAAACTCTAAAGATCTGAATAAAGCTGGGCTTGTCATGAATGCATAATTTCCTCTTAAATAATTTAAGGTATACCACAACATAGTTACCTTCTTCAACTTCAGTGGCTTTAGCATTTTGGATGAGGTCTTGGAGCTCACTAGTCTGTGTGAAGCCACGGCTCTGTGCAATAACCTTTGGTTTTATGTTGGTAGACCACTTCTCCAACAACTTTGCAGAGGTCGCATCACCAAACAGAAGTCAAATCTTGATTAATCTGCCAAAGATAATTAAAGTAGGTACCACAGTAGGAACCGACTTTGTTTACCTTATGAGTCTGCAGAAAAAACAATAGCACTTAGCATTTGTCTGTTTTCATGTTTTAAGAATTTAAGTCTCACATACCAAGCCTGGTATATTCAGGAATCGCGGGACACTGCTTTCTGACACTGACGGTCATCAGTCAACCAGCAGTCGTCTTTGTAGGGATGTCTGTCAGCAGTTGGCCCACCTGAAAGTGTTTAAGTGTTGAAAGTGTTTACATTTGTAGCTCCTTTTCTTTCCAAAGCACAATGCTTTAATGCCAAAACTAGATAAACAACAGGAAATAACATGTAAAACATATCCCAGAGTGACATTTAAATTTGCACAACATTGATAATTATGCAAGACATGTTTGCATTTAAAAAGAACAGCGATTATATTTTGTAGAGATGTTATGTAACATGAGAACTCATTCACAATATGACTTAATGGCAGATGAATTTGGAACAAAAGAATACTTCAAAGACAAGTCACAAATCTTAAGATAAGTAAAATAAGCAAGTTGTATATTTATTTTAAAATACAAAAAGTTATTAGAGCCTAATAAATATTAGCCAAGCTAATAAAAGCATTGACTTAACATCAAATCTTGCACCAGTTTGTGGTTGCCGTGGGTGCTTCATCCGTCCCTCTGATGCTTCTTTCTGCAGAGTTTTGATTCTCCATGCCAAATATCCACTTCCATCTTCTGCATTGTAATAATGCTCCTATTACCAGAATAATACACAGACCTAGTAGTTATACATTAGCCGATTAAGGCAATAAATGCCACATCAATTATAATGAAGCTAGTCTTTACTCCGCAATATACAGAGTGTCTAATCCTCCTGTAAATCAAAAAGATTGAGAAGCAACAACTACTTACATAACCAAGCCTGCTCCTGGGGTCAGCCAAGCATGGGAATAGGGAAATGATTCCCTTCGCATATGCTTCCTTCAATTGTCGGGAAGGGCTTGTTCTACACACACAAGCCAAAAGCAATTATAATTATAAACCATAACATCATAAACATCAATTTACAAAGTAATGTATGAACAATTTACCCATGTTCATTTGTCAAATGTGCTACCAAGATTTTCACCATGTCACGTCCTCGGGCATCAGACAGACCTTTGGTGCGAGCATATTCGTTTATGAATTTTCACCTCCAGGGCTGCCCTTTAGAATATCTTCGATGATCTGGAGGGGGGAAATGATGCAATATTGTGCAGGAATTATAAATTAATAACTGACAAGTGTATATAGTTCCAAATATTGTTAATTTTTAAGTCATTCTATATCAATGTAATTCAGAGGCAAGATTGGTGATCCCTACTTGGGCAAGGCGATGTTCCTCAGCTTGATTTTTTTCAGGAGGGCTTCTAATCAACATTGCTGTGTCATCGGACTCTGATGTACCCTCAGATGTACCCCCCCCTTTTTACCCCATAATATACAATTATACACTTATAATTTTTAGAGGTAAAAGTATTTATGATATTAACAACGTTAAAGTTTATCTCTTACCACATTCCAAAAATGACTGAAATGTAAAAGGTTTTGAAGAAAAAAATATATTTCTGTCTTTGAACTTCACTCTGACAACATTGTTGGTTTGCATCCTTAAGGAACCAAAATGACAAAGTTAAACAGAAGGCAATAACACTCAGTCAGATTAAGAAAAGAACATTCATCAGTGCACTAATAGTCCAATAGTTCTGTTAAGGCAGGGTGCTCAATATCTCTATATTTGGACAGTAATTGTTTCTCATGTGAAATAAATCTGCATGGCACCTCAGTAATGAATCTCATGCATTCAGATGGTGATTTATTCGAGGAGTGAGTTCTATGATCCTACGAATCAGGGAAAGTGCTGCTGTAATAATGTAATAGGCTATTCTTGAAATAATACAAATAAATTTTTAATTTAATAAGATTTAATTTAATAGGAAAATAATATCCTATTTATTATGTGATTATTTACATCTGTTAAAAACTAGGAAGATAGACATGCAATTGAAATGAATTTGAAATGAACTTTTTACCTCAAAATGATGGATGTCATTTTTTTTAAATATGATAATTGGTGGAAATAAGTTATAATGTAGCCTCTTATTTACATAAGGTAAACAAAGTTGCTTGGTTTATATTTTTTAATGCATATAGTCGGATTGTAGGCTATATTATATTAACATAGTATTGCTTTAACGGCCCAATTCTAATGTTTACGTGTTTATTTCCATCTTTCTCCTTTCACTGAGGTGGAGCGGTGATGAAATATTGTTCTGGTAAATACTTCCCAGCATTTCAGTAATAAAAATGTACATATTACAAATGCATGCAAATACTGTGAAGCAACAGTTGTGTTCCGCAGTGGTCAAAAAGCATTCAAACAGTGAATTCTGAATTGAAACATCAACATTCTAGATTTAGACAGCAATAAAATCTCAGACTAGCCCATGTAACATTAAATGTTAAAAATACCTTACATTCCTATCAGAAACAATTGTCCTTTGAATAGGCATAATGCACATCAAAATGGCCTCCAGCAATCCAATTATGGCTAACGTTAACTTAATG
Source organism: Botia almorhae (assembly GCA_036877575.1). Classification (NCBI taxonomy): domain Eukaryota; kingdom Metazoa; phylum Chordata; class Actinopteri; order Cypriniformes; family Botiidae; genus Botia; species Botia almorhae. Next base: position 9,557 of record JAZGTJ010017560.1, read on the forward strand.
CTATACCGAGTCAAGTACATGTGACACACAACTGAAGCCGCTCGTCTTAATATTTTTGTGGACAAACATTTAATAGGCTGCTAGCCTACTGACTGATGTCAATTAATGTTCGTAATATATATGTTAGCTATTTGCTTTGGCCGATGGCCGTGATTAACAGTAATAGCGGATAAACAAAACTTTGGGAGAACAGTTAGCGGAGGAGTCACAGTTACTCTGTAATTTTGCTCCCACTCTAGTGACACATTTTACTCTAAAAACTCAACAACTACAGGTGCTGGTCATATAATTAGAATATCTTCAAAAAGTTGATTTATTTCACTAATTCCATTCAAGAAGTGAAACTTGTATATGTCATCTGCTGGTGACATATACAACTGTCAAATCAGCAGTCTTCCCCATGATTGTGTAGCCTACAGAACTAGACTGAGAGACCATTTAAAGGCCTTTGCAGGTGTGTGGCACCAGAGTGTGGCACCAGGTGTCTTCAATACTGAACCTTTTCACAATATTCTAATTTTCTGAGATACTGAATTTGGGGTTTTCATTAGTTGTCAGTTATAATCATCAAAATTAAAAGAAATAAACACTTGAAATATATCAGTCTGTGTGGAATGAATGTATACATTATTCAAGTTTCACTTCTTGAATGGAATTAGTGAAATCAAGTTTTTGAAGATATTCTAATTATATGACCAGCACCTGTATTTTTGAGGAAAAAAAATTTAACTCTGGAAAAACTACTCTGCCAATTTTCCTGTGTAGGCAAAAATATTAAATGCTCTCTTTGTAGGTCGCTTCGGATTTTTTATTTGTTTCTTGTCAACATATGACTTTAACTCTGAAACAATGTTAGAAGAAAAATATATAAAGTCATAACTTTTCATTTGCATTAGTGGTATATAAATATCATTAGTAGTTATTATTAGTATACCCTGATGAGCCAAAATATTCTGACCAATCACAGGTGAAGTAGATTTCAGATCTGCAACAAATAATTTCTTTTGAACCGGTTCAATTTAGTAAACTGGTTAAAGATTGGTAAGATGATGATTAGGCTTTTATTTTAATTAATTTACCAGAACATCAATCATCTATATGCGATTACACCTTTCTTTACTTAAATTTACTCAAATGTATATTTTTCTGCTGATGTGCTTAATTCCTTAATTACGAATGCTTAATTCCATGTATGCGATTGTGCAATGATGTGAATGAACTAGTGAACCTTTATTGAACCGATTCCTAGAAATGAACCGTCTGAAAGAACCGGTTTGTGAAAAAGAATCCGATGTCTCATCACTAGGGTGAAGCGAATATTCATCTACTACTGTTATGGAGGAGGTCGCTGCTCCTCCTCTATCTGGCCGACAGAGGGACCCCTCGCAAGGATACTAGTCTCCATTCTGAACTTTTTCCCATCAACCCCATACCTAGGTCTGATGACTTCCTGTTTGGCACCTGTTCCTAATTAGCCCTGCTATAAAGTATACCATAAAATGTATACCTGGGGAAATGAAGACACCAGGATGGGTCCAGTAACTTATGTTGACGTAAATTTAACATGTTACTTCCCTAAACACTGTTGTAGACCAGGTACACCCCTCTATCACCACAGCTGTTTAAAACAAAATCGCAAGTTATTTCTTTATCATGGACAACGTGTTTAAATTATATAAATAAGCCAATTGTTGAAAGAACAAGCTACAAATGCTCCACCATCCTTAGCACACACACACACACACACACACACATACATACAATTACAGTAGCCAGGTTTTTTTCTTTCTGTTTATGGATGTCACAACCACACAGACAAACTCTCATTTCCAAAATCGGACCCGACAACTCCAATTAAAAATCATTATTATAAACAGATCAGGGTAAAAACTGATTTGAACTCTGCTCTACTTGCTCATTTGATTATTTTTTAACCAAAAACAAGCTATGGATTGCAGCTTTAAATAAACTGTCAAACACAGCTTTTCATAACACTTCTTATATTTCTAAATTGCTTTTAGGGCATTTTTATTGACCTTACAATTAAACTGTTCTTACAACAGCTCAACACCTAAAAATTACATTCATTCATAGAACTTTTACTTTTTTTATTTGTCAGTGTCAAATCTTCCTTTACCTTTGAAACACTGCAACAAAGTCAGGATCTGAAGCACTTGTTGCAATGTGTAAAAAATCCCTCTAGTTTCTGCGCGAAGCGCTCAGTCTCTGCCTCTTCAACCCCCACCCGGGCGCTCAGCTGCCTACTTGAGCGGCGCGCCATGCGCAAGTGCGGGTTTTGGCGTTCAATGCCATGGCGGCAAGTTTTCTTTGTTCCAGACTGACTCCTATGTTTGTTTTCCTAAATATTATAGTGCGTCAATGAAATGTAAGTTTATTTCCCTTTGTGTTCACTGCTTAGTAAACATTT
>JAZGTJ010017561.1:0-11984 GCA_036877575.1 Botia almorhae
TAATTTTCATGGTATAGACAGATATACAAACATGACAACAACTGTCTATAAAAAACATCCATAGGCTATACAGTTTTCTTCATGAATGAAATGTTTCAAATTTCCTTCTTATTTTAATGTTTCACGTTCCTGTCATTACAACTGTTAGCGTTGCATTTAAAAGGCAGTAATCCAAAACGAACCCACCCTTCCCCTCTGCTCCCAGAAACATCTAACAGAGGTGCTCCATAATCTGCTGTCAGACAGACGCAAGTAAAAAGTTAAATTTAGGCATTTTTAGTGGAATTTGCACAAACGTCATGCTTTATTTCCCCTCTCTTTGTAGCTCTCAACAGAGGTATGTGCAGTGCTAGCTGGAAAGAAATTGTTTTTCAAGCAATCTTTGATCATTACACTCTGTGCGGGAAAATGTAATTGACATGCAATCATCTCCCTATGCAGCGTGCTAGCACGCCGCTGAATGCGACATGTTCTGCAGCTGTACTATAGTAAAGAGGCTGTGTTAATGATTTGGATAATGCTATCTGATGCAGATCTATAAAGAGTACATTTTAAAGTACCAGAAAAATGCTTTTCTAAGAAATTAAACTGCTTCTAATGATAATTTTTATCAAGTTTTAAAATTGTAAGATGTAACTTTGAAACATTTGCCAACCAATAAGAATTAAGAATGTAACAGTGCTGTGGTACAATGTTAATTATTAAATGGTTAGTTATATAGCATAGCACATTATTTATGAATGCGGCAAGATGGTAACCTTAAACAGTCTACAGGAAAATAAATTATATTACTTAATGGCTTTGACCATTGTTGCTGCTGCTCCATTACTCCACTTTACATTGTACCTAAAAACGCCCCTTGTGGTTTACAGCTTTATTTGTCAATGTTCTTACCGTAACTCTTTGAAGGGCTCTGCCCTCACATGCGGTGTCTCCACCGAGTTGCTGAAGACGGCCCCCTCCGCTCCTGCAAGCACAAAGTAAAACACAGTATGGCATCAGATAGTCTCCATACGAATCAGCCGTCCACATGCTAAAATCAATGAACGTAATCTCTGAAGCTACAATATTGATCCACATGGTCTGACTCTATCCCTGTAGACATGACCTGAAGCCAAGTCACCAAAACCTTTTCACTGGGTTTCACTACAGCAAATGCAGCCAGCTCACCATGGGTTGCGACCTCGGGTCTGATCAATAGTCTTGAGTGAGGGTTGAGGAAGTGCCTCTTGGAATACACAGCGCTAATTAAAACCAAACTGCAATGGAGTGGTGGAGGTTGTAAATACACCTAAGTCCAATACGAGCGCAGTATCTATACAAAGACGCATGAAAACTTTTTAACACTAAAGTTTATGGCCATTTTTAACTGCCCAGCAAGGGGTGCTGTAGGAGTGTATGTACAGCTTAGATGTTTCCTGTAAAGATACTCTCATTTGCGGTACTGCCCAGGAGGGCGAAACAGCAACCAGGCCTATCTATGAGGGAAGTCATGCCCAGCTTAATGGTTGCTCCAGGTGGCTTAAGATCTGTCGCCCATTTATAGATTGTGTGAGGAGCATGGAGCTAAGGGTGGCTTTTTTCAAAACTCCTAGAGGGGTTGAGAACAGGGCTGCTCGCCACTGTTGTTTTCTCCCAACAAGGAGGCTGTGCTCATCTTAGTGCCGTTCACCTCAGGTGACTGAATACAGACCTGAATACAATTTGTGACAGCTCACAGGCTGCTTGAATGGGTTCCTGCTGTTTTGCTCATCCACGCATACAGTACATATGTACACACGTGTCCAGTAACCAACAGACAATCCCTATCACAGCTGATTTACATTGTGAAAAGCCGTTTGGGCAACCTCAGAAACACAGTTACAGTTACAAGTTAATACAGTTACAAGTTATTATCCAAGCAAAATAAATAAAGAATAAGAATAAAGACGTTAGTTAACTGCTATTGGAAAAATACTTTTTAAAAACATTGAAAAGGCTAATCAACATTTTTTAAACATATTAACAGATCACTACATTAACACAGCATGTGTAGTTGGAGTGGTAGCCTTTTCACTTTCTTGTAGCTGACTAGTACAGCATCGTGCTAGCAACATAAATGTTATTGGTTTGAGTGTCAAGGAATGTAAGAATGCAATTTGGATTAAAACGTCTACCATGTTAAAAAACACTGTGGTAACCTGGAAATCACTAACAAAAGACTTGTCTGCAATGATCTGCAGCACTGTTATACAACAGCAGCAATACCAGCAACCGAAACATGCATAACATGCGCCAACCGTAGCTTTTATGTTACTGCTTACTGCTTTACAGCTAATGCAAAACAATTCAAATTTTACATTTTCAAAGATAAATACATTGAAGTGCCATGCGCCTGTAGCTGATAACATTGGCTTCTGTGGTAACAGAGGAAGCAGGACAGCTTACATATGAGATCAGATATACATCTCTCCTGTGGCATTATGGGTGGGCTTGTTCATGGAAAATAGCTGAAGGGTGAGCGCGGCTTATAGCCTCAAGGTCAGAGCTCACTCCAAGGCACAGCTACAAAGTTTTGATGCCTGAAGGCCTCAAGACTTGCTGAGAATGAAAACCAAGTCTTTTTTCTATATGTGAAAATACTCTTCTTCAAACCATTATATGCAACCTTCTCTGGCAATAACATAGATGATTGTGGCAGCTATAGAGGACAACACTTTAAACTGCTGTGCAGATATATGGGCCTTGTGAATGGCAACTAGATTATGAAAGCTTTATGAAAGATTATTATTAGCTTTGTTAAGAGAGACACACTTAAGAAAAGCAAGCAAATATAAATCTATACAAGTTTGCACTTGGAAACAATGATATTCTTAATGATCTTGGTCTTGTTTTCCACTAAAATATTGAACAGCCTTAAAACAAGAAACATTTACCAGAGAAGCAAACTGTATAAGTTATTAAAAAAAGCATCTTGAACACAAGTCTAATTTGTCTTGGGACACTTGCAGATTTGTTTTCACTCGTTATAGACATAAGTGAAAAACAAGTAAAAAGACAAAATACACTTATTATTAAAGATACATTATCTCAAGGCCTTAATATCTTGAATATAATACAAGCTTCGCCTAAACTCTTGTTTAAGGATATTTAGACATTTTTATAGGAAAACAATACAAAGTTATTATTTTTCAGAGACAAAACAGCGCTGGTCAGTTTTATCAGTCAAAACATTTGTAAAAAATATTAACTACAACTCCAGTAAGTTCACAACTTAAAAAGCTCAAATTGCACAAATCACAGGTGTACAATTTATTTTATGAAGTGGTATGAAATAATAATGAAAAAACTAGGAGCACTGTAGAAATAACAGTAAGAGTTACAGTAACAGATTTCTATATGCTAAATAATTGAGACATTGAGCTAATTCAATACCTCAGCCCCAGCAATGGTTAACTGTATGCTCTTTATTGTGTCCTGTTATAGATTGTCATTGTGTTAAACATTCTTTTTTAAGATACAGAATTCAAATGATACTGCATGACATGAATGACCCAACACCAGAGGCCAAGATTAAACCAAACTATAGAATCAGACTACAGAAAAACATTTGACTGACAGATAGACTGAAAAACTGACAGGAAGACTGAGAGACAGACAAACAGAGAGACAGACAGGAATATTAAGAGACATACAAACAGAGACACAGGCCAACAGACTGAGACAGACAAACGGAGAAAGATAGTCAGACGGTGAGACAGACAAACGGAGAGACAGACAGAAACAGGCAGACAGACTGAGAGAGACAGATAGAGAAAAACAGGCAGGCAGACAGACAGACTGAGAAACAGACAGACTGAGAGACAGACAGACCAAAAGCCAGACGGACAGACTAAGAAACAGACAGGAAGGCTGAGAGACAGACAGGCCTATAGGCTGACTTAGCGCCATGAGGGCATCAGAGAGACAGAATTGCTGAAACATTTATTTGAATGTCACTCCAAAGGCTGAATTCATACAAAGCCACTGATGCAATATGACATGTAGTTTCTGTTGTGGCCAAGGGGATAATGCACATGACATGATAATGCAATTACCAACCATCATTCGCTATCAAACCTAAAAATTGCTTAGTTTGATCTGTCCCTAAGGAATTATCAATCCTTTTTACACAAAACAACTAATATTGTGAATCTTTTGCCAGTAATACAGTACACACCCAAGAACAGCTTAGGAAAAAATCTCCTGCTTTTGAATCAGACATGACATATTGAGCAAAAGTTGTATTGGGGTGCTATGTTAAAAGCTAGACGCTAGAAGTGCTTTTGCAGTGTGTACTAGAAGCAAGTACACATTGCGAAAGCACATTTCATTAAGTAAGTTAGAAAGAAATACAATTTCAGCACAAATATTACACTATTTCAGCACTCCATCCACCTTAATGCAATTAATTTACCTTGTGGTGCATGTATTTATGTATTTATTATGCAAGCCTAATGAAACCCATGCACATAATATATAAGTGCATCTACTGGCTGAGGGAGAATTTTTACATTACCTGTTCATTATATATTTCAACATCTTGTTTTGTCTGCTTCATTAGCATAACATTATTCCCTCACCATCTATGGCCAAATTAGCTCTAACAACATAGGGTCAATAAACCTTAGCTTAAAACCTACACTTTTAACAACTCACGCCAGCCCCAGATAATCACAGACGAATTGTTCTGAAAGAACCGGCACTCCCTTGTGACACTGTGCATACAAAAAATGTATAAACAGATTGAGTGTCTAATCAATACAGCCTTCTGAGTTTCAGTTTAACTTCCACATGTTGTTCCTGGCTGAAATGATTTCATCATAGTTTTTATGTCACCGCTCCTGACCCTCCTCTTTCCTCTGTCACATCTGATTAATCCTGGAGTTATGGACCAGTGTTCAAGTGTTCTGGGTGCTTAAAAAGATTACTTAATGGATTTGTCCACCGGCGAGGGAGCGGCTGTAGAATCTGACCAGTATGCTGGAAGGTGCTCCTTCTGAAAACATGCTTTGTGTACTTATGAATACCTGTCAGCTGTGGCCAATCACAGAAAGACAAAATCTTTAAAAAAAACAAAAAACAAATGCAACAATGGTACGTCAGGTCCCTTAGTGTCATGTGCTGCTTAATAGAACCAAAATAAAACAAAAAAAACATAAATTGTGTAAATATCTACGGTCTTTTTATAGGAAAGTATGCATGTGTCAACATTTAGAGCCATGATCACAGAGAGAGGCAATGAGAACAATGTGTATATACTGTACAATATATACAGTACAGTGTGCTGACTGCTAAGTCAGCAGCAGTGAAGTTTTAAAATCATGAAATAATACTGTACTACTGAAGCTTATAACTGCATGTTACAGTATGGGGTTAAAAATAAATGAGCATATATCCAACAGAGAAGAGTAGTATATTGATTGAGATAAATTTCACACTGATGGGAGTAAATCAGGGAAAGAGCCAGTCTGGGTATGACTGTATAATACTCAGAGCACAACAGCTTGTTGCTGATTGATGGAGACAAGCAGACACCATCCGTTAACAGCAATGCAAGCACCTGTGTCAGAGGAACGTCGCTGCAGGTGGCCAAATAAGGGCAAATCGCAACTATCTGTCTGCAGCCAATAAAATGTTCAACAAAGACTCTTTATTGTGGAAGCTGCTTATATGGGTTTATGTGGAGGGCTGTTGGGTTAAAGCATTTTCTTAATGTTATTTTTCATTTTTTGCTTAAAATTTCACTTTTTTTAGTGCATTTTTTTGTGGCAGCAATAGATTTGTTAGTGGCAGTTAAGCATTTTTATTATTAATAAAAATTTATTTTTATCCAGCCTCCAGATTCATCACAGACTGTTGTTTCAAAAGTGACACTGATTTGTTTTGCTGTGTGTCAAAATAAACCTGAAAATGTAATATTTCAGATAACTACAAAAATAAGACTGTTCTATTTACATAGCACAACAACTGAAAACATCTGCGGAGATGGCACTGATGTGACATATCTTAAAAAGAACCCTTTAAAGTAGAACTTTTCAAAAAATGTTTGTTATTAAATTTATCCGCCTTAATGTGGACATAGAGCAGCTTAAGTGTGACAATCAGAAAGCATCTAATTTTCTTCTTATAAGCTTCATATTGTTTATACTTACACCAAACAAATATCTTTAACTTTTTTACAAATGTTTTGCTTTTAAAGAGTTTTTGTGCTATCCTTTGCTAAAATATGACATCTTACATCATACATTTTGACCTTATGTTCATACTGAGACAGTGCTTCTGCCTACAGTACACCTGTGGTTACTCTGCCAAGACCTGTGTGAATTGAATTTCAAGGGAACTGACTTCATATACTCATTAAAACCAACTAGACTGGTGTGTAAAAGCAATTGCAAAAAGTTAGTTCTGAGAAAATGTCTACTGTCATTTGTTTGAAAAGGTCTCACTTCATTTTTAAATCTAGCGTAAATGTCCAAATACTTTTCAACAGCTTCTTTAAGTGCATTTACACATATTTTTAATGAAATGTTCTTGAAATTAAAATGTCACTTAAAATCAATAGTTTTGGTCTTAGCTTACACTAATAACCATGTTTTTGTGATGGATGTATTGCTGGGCTTTTGTGAAAATATAAGGTTATGAAGAGTGGATTTGAATCTGAATCTTTTATCTTTGCCAGATAATTGACCAAGGTCGCTCCTAAAGTTTGAATGAAACGTACCAGTGTCAATCAAAAAAACGTACATCAGTATAGTTTTTATAAATACAGTATCCCATCTGTACAGTGTTCACAGAGGCAAACTCGCACACAAATGTGGCCTCACACATTGGCTGGAGATAACATCATCTACCGCAATAGGGCCATTTGTCATTGCGACTATAAACGTGACACTGTGCACTGTGTGGTTGTATGTATTTGGGCAATAGAAAGAACAAGGCCAGCATTTGAAGAGGCACCTTGTCTATGTCTTTGTCTCCTATAGGTTTATATAAGAAAATGGGAGTGTGTCCTTATTAAAGGAATTTATAGTTTACATGCAAATCACTAATAGCATAAAATGTGTCTGAAACACATGATGTTTGGTCCGTAATACCTAATTTTTAGCACCTTTTACTCCATTTTTACTCATTTCTGACAGACAATATGATGGCAAAGTTATGATTTGTCTCAATTTTCACAGCAGTATTCCAAGACAATGGTAATGCTATAAACAGTTTCATACATGGCACATCAAGACCTGTGTCACTGACATGCAGGAATTATGCTCGGTATGTTTACAAACTCATAAGTTCATAATGTTTCTTGTAACAGGACCTGACATGTAAGTTACAGCACCCATACAGCACACTCAGTGTGGAAATCTAATCGCACAGGGTGACCAGAGATGGGCTGAATTATTTCCACAGTCTCTGAGGTGCTGTGTGTGGGTAGAATGAAGTCTTAATCATAAATTCCCTGCTTTTATAGACTCTTTATCATCTGCTTACTGTGGTCATCTGACAGAATTCCAATGGTCACTCAGCACAGCAAATTTCCCATTCAGCCATGATAAAACCGTGAAATGTAGGGCCCATATTTCCCCTGTAAAGAAATCTCTCGTACCACATTTCACAGACTGTTAATCTCCATCGCACCGACACTGCAGCCTGCAGAGGAAGAGCGAGTTGAATTTGTCTACAGATTCAATTAGCAGATGTAATTACAGACGATGTTAAGTGCTGTATATCACCATAATTACAGGAACTAATTTTTCATTCATATATTGCTTTGCTATTTAAATAAATACAATATAGATAGATAACAGGCATGATAGTGCAATTAATTCCTAAATTATTATATATTTTAAGCAGGAATCTCAATCTAAAACACATTGTAGGCCTATGACTTAAATTTTATAGCCTGTTAAACTTTTACCATGCATTCACTGCAATGCATGAGCCCTCATGTAAATTACACACTGTATTACACTTGAATTCAGAGGTGTAAAATGATTTCTCCAATTTTCTACTGTCATATAATTTAATATATTTATAGACTGATTTTCTCAAAACTTTAGTTGTATTATCATTTGCAAACATTTCCTAAACAAATGTTCATAGTTTGGATAAACATTACAATCTTTGATGACTGTGTGTGTGTGTGTGTGTGTGTTTAAAAGTGAGACTTTTACATTTAAAACTAATAAAACATGCTCTGATATGAAATGTTTAAATTGTATTGTTTCAGTTTCTGACGGTCAAAGGTGCACCGTCCAGACCAGAAGACACATAATTAAACCAATTTTTTTTTAACATTTCTGAAGCGTTATCATTATTATCGAGTGTGGCATTTACAAGAAAATCGCTTTCACCGCTGTGAGACAACAAAATATAATTGGGTCTAATCAATGAGTGTTAATTACAATTACAGCAAAGATCCCGAGTGCTAATATCATTATCCTGTGGACCGCTGCTAACCAAGAACACACTGGTGTGAGGAGGAACCACAAGCCTGATCCAACAGACTCGTTACGTTGATTATCACAGTGGAACATTGCTCGATCTCCAGGTCCCAACACCCTCTCCAGTTGTTCCCCGAGATTGATTACTTCATCTTTGCTCAAGTGTTTTTAAAGGGAACCGGGGGTAAATGAATAAGGTTTCACTGTGGTTTGCCAGGGTAACACTGACAAGTGTGACAAATCATGTTGTTTAGATCTATTGTGAAGTTTGGGTTTGTTTGATTGGTTGTATTCCTGTAATCAGGTGATACAGAGCCTGAAGATTCAACATGAATTGCCCATAATTACAGGTGAAAGGCGGCTAGGAAAGACTGTGGTGTGGGGGGTGTGTTAAATTAGGAGTTCCGCTTTGATTGGGTCGACCAGAACCACTCTGCTCCTTGAAAGCACCTGCCCCTGCTTTGTTGACAGATTACTGGTCTGTTGTGGTTAAATTAACTTTAAGGTCAACCTTAACATTTGTGTGTGTCCTCAGAAACCATCAAAAGAAAAGACAAAATGAAAAAGGAATAAATAAGCAATCACATATGGCCATATTTTAAATCCATATAGCACTTTAATGTAACATTGAGTAATTACACATGCATTACAATACTCAAAGCTTAGCATCTCTTGGGAGTATCCAAGCAAATTGCTTTCCCCTCTTTAACATCTGATTGTTAAAATTAATGAAGAATAACGTTCTGCTCAGACAAATAAAGAATCCTCAGGGCCAACACCAGTGGACAGGCAATACCGCAGGTTTAGATATAAATAACACTTTCGTTTCAGCGCTACTGTAAAATATTTCACCCTTTTATTAGTAAATTCTAACGCCTGGCATGCCGTATTATTGATTATCTCTCTCTCAGCTAGGTGACTGTTTCTTTGATTCTGTTTAAAGCAGAAAGCATTATACCGACTATTGTAAAATAATCTTTTCTTCCACTCACTGTGAAATTAATGTTTGAGTCCACAGAGCTTGTATTGATATAAAGGAGAGAACATGAGCAGATGTTGTAGAGTTTGTCCCAATTTGCTTTTAATGCCCTTAACCATAACCCTAGGGTGACCATACGTCCTCTTTTACCCGGACATGTCCTCCTTTTTGGCTATAAAATTATGTCCGGGGGGATTTTGTAAAATATCATAAAATGTCCGTTTTTTTTTACCTCATTTCACTGACCGTCATTAATTCAACACTTTAAATGCAGCCACTGCCCAGCGGCATTATTCTGAGGTATCTGTCTGATGACGTGAAAGACCCAATTGTCAAAACAAAAACGAGGAGCTGCGCTGCAAGAGCTGTGTGTCACTAACATGGCGAAACACAAATGTAGTTTCACCGACGAATTGCAAAAAAAAATACCCGATGTTCAGTCGTGGTCGTGATAAATGGGAAGCATTGTGCACAGGGGCGGTAAATTATTTTATCTATGATACCTATTATCTATGATACCTGCGCGGAAGGAGCGGGGGAAGGGGGCGTGGCTCGCAGTGGTCGAGGGGTCCTGGGAAGGAGTTAGAGCGAGCGGGGGAAGGGAGCGTGGGGGTGTCCTCTTTTTGGATTCTCAGAATATGGTCACCCTACATAACCCCCCCCAACACACATAACCCTATGGGAAAGATTCTTTCTATCTGAGCTGACAGTGATGCTATAGCCTCTCATGAGATGAAGTGCTGCTTCAAAATACTGCAATCACATATCTTCAGTCAGAAATTATTCTCTTCTTCTGAGACAAGCGCATGACAGAAAATGAGTGAATGAACGTTTTTCATATGTCCTGGAAAACTTTAAGATTGGAATGTTTTATAAAAACTTTGATGTTGTCACTTATCTGTTCCTAAGCCATCAGTTGCAACCAAAAAGTGTTTTACAACCTGCATGCCATAGCAAAATTTTAAAAGTCCCACAAAAATCATTTTATTCTCTAGTTCATCTTGCTCTACAACCCTGTAGTTCTTCATAAGATGGTTCCTGGCTAAACCTTTTTAATGCAAACTAAGAACTATTGAAGAACCTTTGTGCATGGTACAAGTGTATTGTATTAATTAAAAAGTGTAAGTGCCTAAAGCTGACCAGAGATAACATAAAGTCTTGTATGTATTTATATAGAATTTTCCATAAATTACAACATATACTATGTTCATTTCAATTACAGAGTTTAACAGGTACTGTATAACAGTAATGGCCCATGAAGTTGAAACTGTGCTGATAAAACATGGCACTGATTATATTAATAGTGAATCACAATTCACTTTCATAAAGTTTTTTTCCAATGTGCATTGCTTCAAAGCAGCTTTACACTTAAATGTATTTTGTATCAATCAACTATCTCTATTTTGAGGGTCGGACTGGGAGGTGTTTTAACTCATGACACTATGACAGTGTATCCCTAATAAAATAGTATTTTGAGTTAATCACAAGTGTTTTGATGTAGCTTAAGTGATGTTTACCTCACACTTACTTTCTGTTGTCATGGCATTAGACTGCAGTCATTTTACTCAGCAGGAGTTTAGAGGCTTGATAGGAAGATTCATTAAAGGAACCGAGGGTATTTATCTAAGCATTAGAGTAACAGGATTTGCTTGACCTTAAAATGTGCACATATTCCCAGCATGGGACACCAAAGCTGTCTCACACTAATTCAGATGGCTGGCGCAAGTCCAGGAACACTTGAGATAAAAAACAAAAGACAAACATACTGTTCTAAACAGCCTTCCCAGCTAACAATTTTAGGTTTTTAAGAATGTTTCCATAGTGTTCCTATTAAGTAACAAAAACGTTTAAAATGTTATCCTGAAAATTCTAGGAACATTCAAAACGTCCAGTTTTTAGATGTTGTATTAATGTTATGCATTGGTTCAAAGAAAGTTATTTAGGCTTTTTTAAATTCTGTCATGTTTTTATAACATTCCACTAACAACTTAAGAACAACGATTTTGATATATTACTCAACATTATATAAACGCGCTACTAATTTAACTGCAAGAGCGTTTTTGATAACTTAGCCAACATTCTGAGAATATTCCCTGTTAGCTGGATTGTTCTCACTGCAGTCTTTTGGTGAGGCTGAGTAAATATAAGGTATGAGGTGTGGCTTAAAAAAATCATTGGGGAAAATGCATATACACAGGCTTGAGTAATCACTTTACAGGAAGTTCAGTACTGCTCCTGGGACACGCAGCATGATCGAATAGGCCCTAAACAACCAACAAAGTTGTTGGTTACTAGTTGGTATAGTAAAAATTATTTCTTATTTAGTTTAAAAAAATGAAAGCATTGCAGAATTAATTGCTAAGCAGATTACAGTGGTATGCAAAAGTTTAGGCACCCCTTGTAGAATCTGTGAAAATGTGGATAATTTCAACAAAATACGATTTATCATACCAAAGCATGTTATTTTTTTATTAAGTACTGTCCTGAGTGACATATTTTACATAAAATATGTTTACATATACTCCTCAAGACAAAAATATGGC
>JAZGTJ010017562.1:0-11984 GCA_036877575.1 Botia almorhae
TATATCTAGGCTCCAGCATTTCCCGCAACCCTAAACAGGATATACGGTATAGAAAATGTATACATAATATCTTACAATATCTAAACCAATTTTAGATATTGATACATTGATATTAATACATTGATACCAAGATACATTGGTCAGACTTCGCTTTATATATGTATATATATATATAATACATTTATTGTATACATTTATAAAGTATACATATATAGTTTGTATATGTATATATTTTATTTTACACACACACACACATATATATATATATATATATATAGTACAATTATCTATAACTTTTGGTAGTGGATTTATTATATACAGGCAAAGTCACACCGATATATCTTCACTCAGGTGTGGAACAATGTTAGTGGATGATACACATCCTCAGGTTGTCATTCAGTTTTTTCTGATCTTCTACGGCAGTCTTGGAGGGTGGAGAGATGACTGCATGGGAAAGCCCTGGCTGGCTGACTCTGCCTGGTGCTGTAAGCGCCGGTCGGTTAAGAATAAATCCCTGACTGGGTGCATTAAATCGACACGAAACTGTGGGTGTCTAATCTGTGATGGGCTCTCGTTCCTCGTCTCCACAAAACAGGATCAGCCTGCCTGCCTGGAGCCGCACGGCATTCTCACACAAATCAAACTCACTGTGACAACACACACACACACATACACACACACACACACTGCGATCGTATGCAGATGGGGGTTCATAAGCAGAGACAGCAGTTTTTAAACCCTTCCTCGCAACCTTTCCGAGGTGCGTACACACACTTCCCTTAAAATCCCCGACAGCTCAGGGATTTCGAAACATTTTGATTATTCATCCTGTTGAGCTATGAGAAGATTAAAAGAAACAAGGCATGTACAGTCACAACCACAATATTTTAATTTGAACTACTAAATAGTTCCATGAAAATCTGTGATTCAGCAATCAGTTACTATTTGGCCTAGCCGTGTAAAAATCGCAACGCAACGATTAATATGCTATGAAAATTAGCGATGGTGAAATGTTTGACACTAGCTATTAGGAACAACACAAAATGTTATCGTGACTTTGAAGTTTACAAATTATTTTTGGGAAAATAAACATTTTTTCTTTCACTTTCAGAACATTTGTCAACCAAACATATATTTTCATATATTTCTTTAACTTTAATTTTCTGCTTTAATACACTTAGTTTCAAAGATAAAAACTAATGGAATAAAACCGCCAAATTATTTTAAGTGCTAAGTCTTCCCCAATTTCATACACGTCAGTTATTGTACAATATATTTATGATTATATTCATTTTTTTGGACATGAAAGAAATTGTTTTTTCCGCCGTATATTATTTTGATGATAAATTTAGCTGTTTCTTGAACTGGGAGCAAGAAAAGGTTGTTCTTGATTGTAAATGCGCAGCCGACCTCGTACTGCGGCGGTTGCGTTCTTTCAGTTTCTCTTCTGGCCTGTTTCTACTCCTAAAAATCTGCATCTGTGACTCGCATTCATCCGCAAACATGCAACTCGCATTTCAGATTGTAATTAACCAGGTTAAACCCGAGCATCGTTACAGTGATTAATGGCGCCTTCATTAGCTGAAGCCAGATAATTTGCATACATTAAATCATTGTACAGACAAGAGGTGGAGGTCTGTCTGTTTATGCAGTTTTTTGTGAGGGGGAGATTTTGTTCTCCGTTCTAGTTCATTGTCAGTTTTTATTTCACCGTGCATTTGTTTTCTCCCAGACATCTCGCCGAGGAAAATGACTAGACTGTTCAATTTAGATGCAGTATTTTCCAGTTATTTTTCTACAGACACAGTATGGAATTAATACATTACAATAATGATTGCGTTTTATGATTACCTAAACCAATCGGGCAATAAAAAACACAAAGCTAGCTGCGGAAACGTTTTGTGCGAAAATCAACTGACAATAAAAGCGTAATCATTAGCCACAGATCGCTAACTCTGACACAATTTGCTAAGGCTTATCAATGCGCTTAAATATTTGTCTTTTAACAATCTGGAATATAAAAAAGAGAAAGAAAGAGAGAATACATTTTTTTGCAAAGCTAGCTAACAATTGCAGCATATAGTAGCTGTGTTTGATTTAGGTATCGCGGTTTGTGCCAAGCGCTCTCATGGGTTCTCAAACATTCAAAAGACACTGAACTGATTTCTAATCATGGTTAATAACCGTAGTGTTTTTTTTTAATTAAGCGTGACACATTGCCACTCGAGATACTGCGCTAAGCAGGATGCGGCGTGATTTCCAATTATAGAACATTTTTCAACATTCAGCACTAATGATGAAAGACTCTAACATATAACAAAAGCCCAATCACGAGAAAACCGGCACATTCCGAGCAAAATGCACCTGACTCGGTGAGGTTACGTATTCATCCAAAAACGTGCAGTTTGCTAAATGATAAAAAACGTTTCTGATTGGAGACGCTTTATCATGTTTCTGATTGGTCCACGGGTTACAGCTGCTCTAGTGCACGCGAAACTGCCATGTGTCACTTTCTGACTTTCATCCGTTTTTCGAAGGTTATGTTCACTCCTAAATTCGTTTGAGGGAGCCGAGAAACAAACAGAGACGAGGGGGGGAGGAAAGGGAATTGAGGAGCGATTGGCAAATGTCTGTTGGCAGTATGAGAGATAGGCAGGGTCATCTCTATTTCACAACAATGATTAGCTCTGCCCATCTGCTGGCTCGGCAGACTCCTCCTGCTCCGACTGCAGTGTTCCTTGTTCAGTGTAGCCCTGGAAATGAGTTCATTTGTGCTGCTCAACCCCAGCCTAACTGTACTGAGAACAGGTGCTGCATTCTACCCCCGCGCAAAGCCGTAGCGCGTGCGTAAGTGCGCGTGTGAAGAGCAGCCGCGCAGCAAGTGAAGCAGACTCATCAACTGTGAAAAGATTCACATCTCGCAACACAATAGCGCTAGATTGCAGTGGATCAACTTACCGTTCAGCAATAAGAATCCTTTTCTGCTCCTAGCAGAACGCCACTGCCTCGCCGAGTTATTAGCGTTCACCCCTGAATACCGCCGTCAATACCTTTTTACCTCTGTGTATATTTAGCTTGGCACAAAAGCTGCCGTGTTAAACCAAATATGACACTAGCGTTTTATTCTCACTGCTTCGAATTTTCTGCATTTGCCATCAATATTCCCGCCCGATTTAATTCCACACGTTTCTGCAAAGGACAGAGCGTCATTTTCCGCCCGGAGCCCTGCAGCTTTATCATCTGTAGCTTTGGGAGCCACTATTGTCAGCGTGCTTCGCCATTTTGGAAGAAAGGGCACAACAATGAGCGATTTAACCTGCGGGTCAACCAGCGGTCGCAATACGCGCGCGCTTACGGGCGCTCGCGCCGCTGAAACTCATGTGTATGCGCGTAAACGACACAAGTGCAGGAACAGGGAATGCTGTACTGTGCACTAGAGATGCAGGACCACCTGTTTTTAATAGACATGCGCCAAATGTTGCACAGGACGGCGTCCAAATACTGCCTGAGCATTATGGTGATGCTCTGGGCTCATATGTATTGTCAATAAGAGAAGCTGAACAACACATTTGTTCATTCTATAAAAAACGGAAGGGACAGAAATGAGTTTTATCTTGTTTATCAAAGTAATCTGATGGAATGCAATAAAAGGAGCAGCTGACATTAAAAAAACAGCTAAATGTATAACGGTTTTGACATCTGAATGGCCTCTGTGCAATGCAGTACATACAAACAGAGGCCTATATTTTAGGTCTGTTTTTTAAAAAGCACAACGGGTCTCATTCACTTAGCTGTGTGTACATGTTTTGACACAGAAATCATGATTCATCAAATTTCATAAGAATTTTAGGTTGTAAGAATGTTTCTCTAACAACTTCAGAATAACATTTTTGATATACGACATATAACATTCTATATATTATGTTCTTCTAACTATACTATATATACAAGAACAAATACAATATACAATACTAATACAAGAACCTTTTTGTTCATTTTGATGATCAACCGTGAGAGAACTTTTACAGAACGTAAGCCAATGTTCTGAGAATGTTCCCTATTAGCTGGGACATTCAATACACTTAAAAAAATGTAATATATTTATTTAAAATTTTATATTTACAAATCACATGAAGCACAAAAAAAAATCCTGGCAGCTCTCCTGACTCCTGGTAGCTTTAGAAACATGGAAATTCTTTTGCCATAGGATGTGTTTTATATATATATTATTAGAAATTAATAATATATATTTTTATATATATATTTGTATTTATATATATATTTTTTTTTTAATATATATTTGATGTGTGTTATAGCTCAACATGCAGCTGATGCAGCCTATGTGACTGCTGCCTATGAATCTTGCAATATTCCGAAAATTAAGACCAAGATACTTTACTCCACACGTGTGGCATAAACACATGCATGCAACTGTTAGTGAAAAAGACCCAATATCAACAATATGTCCAATTGATCAAAGATCTGAGCTGTTAACAGAATGGTTGCAATTTTGAGCCCCACAAGACACAATCCTTAAGCTATCGCCTTTCTGCCACCAGCCCCTGTTATGCGGTGCTACATAAATAATTTTTACTATAACAATTCCATTCTAGTCAATTCTAGTATGCAGGAACAGAAGAGTACAGTTCAGGATCAGTGTGTGTGTCTGTGACGTACTGCAGTCGTGGCTTGGTTGTGTACTGCATTTGTGTTGTGCTGTGAACTAAAGGGGAAACTCAAGCTACTGTACACAGGAAACCTTAGATATCCTATGTATCATGTCTTAGGATGCATTAGCTCCAGCACTCTGGCTGTAGAGTCATAAAAACTTAAAGCTTTATGTTTTGAGGCATTAGCATGCTAAGCAGTGGGAGATGGCGAGAGTGCTTATCAGGATGCAACGCAATAAAATTAAAAATGATATCGCTAGGAAAATATGTTTCCAACATAAGCATGTAATCTATACTCTGATCGCATGTCTGTAGTTTGAGTATATACTACGTTACAGGGACCAAAATCCCCACAAGAATAGTAATATCAGTGTGTGTGTACTTTTGCACACACTCAAAACCACACTCTGGTAGTCACTTACATATATGCTTCAGGACACTGGTGCACTAGGAAGAAATTTACCGTAGATGAAACACTCCGTTGGGGGCTGTCACCATTGATGCGAGGAGCAGGTGTCTCCAGCCAGGCAGAGAGAGAACCAGGGCAGCCTGCCTCAGCTGAGTCTTAGCCCCACCAGAGCTCCTCTCGCCTGGGAGGACAGGTGACATCTGGCCCCTATGCCTATGAAGTGGAAGTCCGTCCCTCCAGGGAACACAGACTCACTCCTGGTTCTCTGAGCCTACGGTGTGTGGTTATGGAAGGCCTTGATTTCCTCTCTTTCAGAGGGACTGGGTGTTGATGAAGAGAGAGGCAGATTGGGGGTCTTAAAAGCCTCTCGCCTTTTCCTCTTTGAAAAGAACTCTAAAAAAAGAGTCGGAAAAGACAGAGGTCAGCTTGAGCGATACAGGCACCATGACCTGGAAGTAAAAAGCCTGTGATTTCAACGGCAGGGGGGCGAGTGCTGCCGATGATGGACCCCAAAGAAAAAGAGGCTCAGGTACACTTCTCTCCACGTACAGAATAAAGGTCTGGTCTTCATCTGGACTTCAGGGCTGTGATTTCTACAGGGAAAATGAACATCAAAACAGAGGATTCAGTGAACAGCGATCGCTTTGTGTTTCGAGTGAGACCATAGAAGTAAAGCCATGAAAAGATACAAAATAAAAGGCAGGAAAGGCAAAAAAACAAAACAAAGGAAGAGTCATTTCTGTGGCTGAGCCAGCACTCCGCAGTGTGTGACTGAGAGCGCACACTAAAGCTCGCTGTATTTTCAAATGCAGAAATAGTTCATGCTTATTTCAACAATAGTGCTGTTGTACTCTTCCCGAAACCAAAATAGGGATTTTAACACGTTTATGAGCATCTCAGGAATGATGATGGAGTGATTTTTAAAGAGAAATGTCGAGTGCGTACACAGGAATGTGTGTTAAGTGCATGGATGCTCTCTTGTCTGTTATACACTGCTTTTGCTTAAGTACTGTAATTAATGGTTTTGTTAATTGAGCAGGAATTGCGAAGGCGCTGTAGTGTAAAAAGCAGCGCCTATAATTCATCAATTTCACCCTCCTTCACGTGCATATTACAAGCTAACAGGTAACGTTCTCAGAATGTTAGCCAACGTTCTTAAAAAGTCATCAAAACGTTATTGCAGTAATGTTAGTAGAACTTAGTTAGTTAATGTTATATATTATGAATATTCACAAAAAGGTTTGAAATGTTGAAAAAATTAAATACCGTTTTGACGTTTTAAACATTCCTAGAACTTTCAAAAAAACATTTTAGCCTTTCAAAATGTTAGGGAAATGTTTTTACAACCTATAATTCTTAACTGGGCTACTTCTGCACCCCCCTAGGCAAAATCAGTTGATGAATTAGACGAGACATTTTGTTGTAATCTTCCACGATGAACTTGATATGTAATCTGTTTCTTCTCCACATCACAGAACATGAAGGCACTGACCACTCAGAGAAGAGATTATCCCCCTTTAGAGGCAACACAAACAAGCTGCCATTCCAGGAAAAGATGCTGCGTTTCTTTCAAACGCTCGATCCAAAATGTTGGATTACATGTTAAACAAATTAGGAAAAGCAGTCACACACAGACGGGTTGTTATTAAAGAAGTCCAATCATCTATCAGAATTGGGCGGCCATTTTATAGTAGGATTAGCCGCGTTGCTATGACACGCCAGGCTGTTTCTAAAGTGATAAATGTGCTTTCTGCCTGAATGATAGCCTAGGCCCGAGAGCTGACACGTTGACGAACGGCGCTGTTTCCCCGAATTGATAGTTTCTGAGCCCATACATTTCATTGATTCGTTAATTGTTCAGGGGAGTTGGAGGCGCCTGACTGTCATGAATAAATGATAGATGCCCGGCATGTGTGCATTACTGAGGAAGACCTTTGAGGCGTGGTGTTGCTTCCTCCGAGACGCCGACCGTCCTCTTCGCAGCCCCGAGGAGTCGCTGGTCCCCGTTAGCTTCCCCTCGCATTAATAATGCATTTGCTCTAACAGCAGTGTTCAGCTTTAAATGTTCTGCCATGAAGCCTGTTCAAAAACATCAATACAAACTCCCTGAAATAACCCATTTCAGGCAGTGTGGAAGAAAGAAGTTACATATGCTAATTGCTTCTCAAGGCGTTCCTTCTGTCTACAACTAGCGGCTAAATCTTGTATCTTTTTCTCTTTGTGAATCTTTGCCTCCCTCTCTTCTCTCTCTCGCTCCCGTGTTGGTAAAGTAAGGCACAATGCATTCTGGGAGAAAGACAGCAAGAATGGAGGGAGTGGTGCAGAAATACTGACGTTGCTGTTCCCCGGGCTCAGAAAGACAAGGTGATGGAGTATCTACAAACAAGGAAAGATAGGTGGGGGAACAGAAGGAACGAGGGAAGGAAAGAAGAGAGATCGATGGCACATTTCTGTTCGATTTTACCCCAGAGATACGAGTTGTACGTATAATACCAATGAGCCAAAACTGACTGACTTTTTCAGATAACACACAGTAGATGCTTTGAACCAAATTACGGCAAATTATGCCATCTGGGGCAAAAACAACAAAATACTGCATGATTACTATCAGTCACGAATATCAATAATGGGGTATCAATAATGTTATATCCAGTTAACAACTTTAGGTTGTATAAGTGTTTCTCTAACGTTTCCATTAAGTAACATTTAACTGGTTATTTATTTTGAATGACCACTAACAACTTTGAAAGAACTTCTGGAGAACATTAGTTAACGTTCTGAGAACACTACCTTTTACCTGGGTCATTAGTTAGTAGTTAGTAGCAGTTAGACACCTAAATAGGTCCAGAGTAGAAAGTGCTACAATTTCACTGCAGTATTTTGATCTCAATATAGAGAAATTAAAAATACACTGTAGATATTCATTGTCGCCATTCAAGGCATAATCGACATAATCAAGGAATAATTTAAGGAATAAGATGCATTATTCTTGTGCTTGCTTTAAGCAAAGGCAGGGCTGGTCAGCACAGTAAAACATGCCCCCTCCCTCCCTCTGAAGGGAAGCACTGATTAAAGACCAGGCCAGATGGACCACAGCGGTCCTCCTCATCGAGATCGAGAGCTCCAGCTGCGATCAAACACAGTGAAGGCCACCCTACAGCCAACCGTCATACAACTCGATCTCCAGCATCACTCTGTCCCCCTTCGGCCGACTGCCTGCGAACATGTAACACACAAATGAGATGGAGAGAATAGTCAGTGATGGGAACGATGAAAAAGGAGCTGGAGTGTCTCTATGTCACCTTTGTTTGGAACGTCTCCCGTCGGGTTCCAGATCTGCTCACAGATTCACCAGCACCACATTTAGCTCATTTTCATTAAAATAATAAGGCTTTCTTTAAAAGGAATAGTTCACCCAAAAATGAAAATTCTTCCATGATTTATGTACCCCTATGTCATTCCAAAACATGTATGACTTCCACGTATGACTTTTTGTTTCCAAGGAACACAAAGAAGATATTATTTAAAGTATGTCGGTAATCAAACATGTAGAATAAAAGAATAAAGAATAAAAAGTCATACAGGTTTGAAATGACATGAAACATACTCATTTTTGAGTGACTATTGCTTCAATGTCAAACAAAAGTGCACACTTATTGCAAATGGTCAGCATAATAATTATTTGGTAGTGTTATTTATATTTTTGACTGCAATATTTTTTTTATTAGCATTTAAAATCTACGTCAAACATTCCTATTATTTTTTAAACTGCACTAATTACTTGCTAAAACAACTCTAAGCAAAAAAGGTATGGGCAAAAAAAAATTATTTTCTCAGGTAAATCCCTGAATCTCTAAAGTTTCCTGTCTTCACAGAACAAGGCTTGTTTTCAGACAGGTTTCTCATAGCTCAACGTGGCGAGCTCCTTCTGGGTGAGCCGACTCTGAGCTCAGCAGCCTGACACATGCAGTGCTGCCTGACGCCGGAGACGCCAAAAAGAGCTGATGTGGTGTCGAGGTTCTCCTTTGAGAAGGTGACAGGAACAGGAATTGGACTGGGTGATACTCATGTCCTCTGACAGAGAGAGATATTTGCTTCAGAGGGAGGAAACTTCAGCCCTTACTCCCAAAGCCAATGAGAATTGTGACAATCAGGATCTGTCAGATAAACAGAGAGAATTTGACATGAAGGAGAAAGCATATTTGTCTTTCAGCAAATCAGAAACGAAGAGAGACAGTATTTCTGGGAATTTCAAGGATTTTCTGTGCAACATTTAGATGTCTTATAAATCGCTTACATATAGGAACGTTATGGCAACTTATAGGGCAAATTAAAGTTAAAACAAAACAAAACAAAAACAGTATCAAAACAAAAACATAACACAAAACCAGAAACAAATTGAAGGTTGTTTTGTGTGCATACAAGTAACGTTATCAAAACAAAAACATAACACAAAACCAAAAAAAAACTGAAGGTTGTTTTGTGTGCATACAAGTATTTTCCTGCCTATAATCCACTTCAGAACGTCTAAAGAACAGGGCAAGGTGAAGTACCGTTGGAGAATGTTCTAAAATTTTAAACAAGGCACCAAATGAGATGTGCAATTTTTAACACAATTGAGCTGACAGCTTGCAGGGGATCTACACTTCAGTGTCTTTAAATAAACCTGTTATTATTCAGGGTGAAAATTGAGACAAAATAAACGCTCCAACTCACTGGAAGATTTCGCTCGGTTGAAACAATTATCACCATGTCTGATGCATGTTTTAACATGTTCTGCTCTCAGAATAGACGCTCGGCGCTCATTCTGGAAACAGGAGTGAGTGTGTGGGATGTATAGGGTGGAAATCGATACCATTGACAGGACACAGTGACGGAGAATGAGTAACATACTCATCCGAGCAGAGGTTTGAAATATTTGACAAACAAGGGCCTTTGGATTTGTGTTTGGGGGCAAGTGAAGGAGTGAGGTGGTGTGTGTGTGTGTGTGCAAGCGGGAAGGGATGGGGCACGTGAGGTTCAGAGTAATTAGTCAGATTGAGGGCTGAAATGAGGCAGTGTGAGAAGAGGCTGGGGCTAAGCATTTGTGTTTGTGTGTGCGTTTGTTTGTGTGTGTGTGTGTGTGTGTTTGTGTGTGTATATTTGTGTTAGAGGCCAGGCTGGTGGGATGCTCTAATTGGAGCTAAGCGGCCACAGAGGATCAGAGGTACTCCAGAAACAAAGGAGTACAGGCAGAGAGAGAGACAGAGAGAGAGGTTGTACTGGGTGTGTGCATGTGTCTCTGTGTGTTTGAGTGAACAAAAACTAAAGTGACATTTTACATGCTCAGCTAGCAAAGGCTTTGACCAAACCTCTTACTGCATCAAAATCACACACGTGTCTAAACGCAGCATAAGAAAAGGGAACACGAATTCTACGTCAAAATGAAAAGACGGAACGCTTTGACATAAATAGATAAAAACAAATTCTCTGGGAATATTTTAAATTTCATCTTACGGTGGCACTCCATGAAGAAATTACAATCCACTTTATACCGAACGCGTCCGAGATAAAAACATGAGCGAATACATTTTCAGTGTCAATTAGTTTGCTGAGCATATAAAAGACCATTTTACAGAATGAAAATAAATCAATTAGTCTTGTTGCTTTTAGCTCGTTACTCAATTCACATGCTGCTTCACGTTTAATGGCTTTTTGACAGCTGATAAATTATGCGATTTACATTAGCTGGCCCGTTATAAAACCGCTCCAACGGCGGTCAGAACAGCCATCCTTTAGCTCAACAATACCCGCATAAAAAACCCATTTGGCAAAATGGCTGACGCACAATGCAAGTGGGTAGAAGGACAAATGACTGCGTCTTATATAAAATGATGCTATCTTAGTTTGACTGCATTTACCTGCTGTTCAGTTTTCCGAGAGGCTTATCCAACGCACGATGACTAAATGAAAGTCATTTGTGTGTATGTACACACACACTTTTCTGCAATAGTAAAGACTCCTGAGGTCACTTCCTCCCACTCGAAACCTCCATGTATTCTTGGCCAAACCACCCACCACAGACCTCATGCCTGTCTAATCCCTCAGACCCCTCCCTCCATCTGTCCCCACCCAGCCCAGGAGTGAACAGAGACTCAGAGGGTCACAAGCAGCCTGTGAGTCATACTGGACGCGTTCCCTTCTCCTGCACGTCTACTGCTGCCATATTCAAAACAGTCTCTCATATGGAGGAATCAGATACAAGACATACAAGTGTATCGCATATGGGTAGACAAATAATATTGAAATTTAAATACGTTTGGATACATCCTAAAATTTTAAATACTTTTGGATACATTCACTTTCTTTCAATTTACATGAGGTCATAAAAACGGTGTGTATAATTATTTACAATAATTTGTATATAATTGTAATTATAAAATTAATATATATCTTACAAAATAATTCTAAAACGTATTTAAATAGGGTTAGATAGGGTATAGCATACCAAAATAACAGATCACTGCATGGCGTGTCATAACAACTACCCAAAAAACAAAAGATTACATTTGATGTAACATGGCTGTTTCGAAACAACATGACAGCCAGTACATTGGAGCAAAGATATTCCTGATTTGCCTAAGGATGAAAGTAAGCTTATATATGTTTCATGATCTCTTAAATTTTAAAAACAAGGACATTCGTTTTAAACCTCCCAGGCGGACTGTACCACTCAGAGTTCTCTCTGCAGCCGGTCCAAACACCAACGGCTGACGTTTAGTCCTCTGTAAAGATTTCTGAGACAGGAAGTGAGTGAACGAGAGGATTTTTCTTGTTTATGATTTGTTATGGTGTCGTTGACTCCTCGACACAAGAAACCTAGGTGTAAAATACCCGGTAATTATAAACAATACCGTAATGTCATG
>JAZGTJ010017564.1:0-11983 GCA_036877575.1 Botia almorhae
ATAAATCCGCCCTCCGGGGTATCTTTGAACCGCCTACCTTGTCGTGTGATTCCTCACCCGTGACACTATATAAAATCTATTAAAACCAGCTCCTTAAATGCGGCAGAAAGAGGAGGCTGGTCTGCCTCAGCACCTTCCTGGCTGACATTAGCTCGTCATCTGACGCTGACAGCATGAGCCCATCAAAGGCCTGTGGCGTGCAATGCTAGGTCAGATGACCTTGATATGCCTATAAATAGGCCTGATTTGAACACCCAGACACTTTTTTGTTTAAAAAAGTTTTAGAAATGGATGACTTTGACTGAATAATGACAAAAAGCAGCCAATAAGAGCCTAGCATAAATGGGATCTTCATTACTGTTTAAAAATCATCGCAGGGGGATACCATAAGAAACTACAGAGTAAAATGCCAAAAGAACTAACAGAACAAAATAATTTTTGAAAAATCTAGGCAATGTGTGGCTGCATTATATATGCTAAAATATAAAATGATTTGATTTATTTGGAATTTATCTTTAGTCACAACATAATTCCTATAACTACCTTTGTGTTATCTGATATTTTTAATGAGTTTTCTATTATTCAAAAATATGGAAATAATTAATAATGAAATGAGTAAGTAATCCTAAACGTTTGACTGAGTGTATGTGTACTTGCTTACAAGTGTCTGTTGTTTTGTCAGGTCCGGTTGAGCTGTCAGCCAATGTGTCATAATATCCTTTTCATACAAATCATTATTAACACCCAGCAGTATTCCACACAACATCATTAGCTTTCCTTCTACTGCAAATTCACTTTTCTCTGCCTGTTGACTGCTGAAAAACGAAATGAAAAATTCCCAAGAAAAATTAGATAATTTAACAAAAAGTGTCTGTGTATAAATCTTTTACAAGCCTCAAAGCCTTCGTGTTGAATGTATTTGTGAGTAGGGATGAGATCTGTTTCACACTTTGCATAATATAATGATTTTCACCAGGGCAATGAACTTCAGGCTGACTGTAATTGTTGTAGTATATATATTTATTTT
Source organism: Botia almorhae (assembly GCA_036877575.1). Lineage (NCBI taxonomy): Eukaryota > Metazoa > Chordata > Actinopteri > Cypriniformes > Botiidae > Botia > Botia almorhae. Next base: position 1,028 of record JAZGTJ010017564.1, read on the forward strand.
TAATGTTTCCTGACTGTGAAGCATTACTACAGCTTTCCTGTAGCTCAGTGGTTAGAGCATGGTGTTAACAACGCCAAGGTCATGGGTTCGATCCCAGGGATTGCACATACTCAATGTATAGTGATCAATGTGTATGTGTAGTTTAATGCAATGTAAGTCACTTTGGATAAAAGCGTCTGCCAAATGCCTAAATGTAAATGTACTCCATGATGACTACAAAATTAATTTTGGGAAAAATATAATAAAAAAAATAAAAACCCCTTCCTAAAAATAACACCAATATACAGCTGCTGTAGCAGCTACATATATTTACAGCAGCTAAATACACTGACATTCCTGTCTTGAGGTTTGCTCCCTCGAGATGTTTGGGGGATACATTCAATGACAGTCCATGTGCATGTGTGTGTTAATTACTGCTGAGCTCGTCTGCTGGAGGTGTCGTGCTTCATAAGGCTGCCTTGGCCCTTTTCTTGCCAGGCCTCATTTGGCAATTCCTTTGCTGAGGGGTCTAACCCTGCCAGCCAGTGCAGCCTGGCCCTCCCCTGCTTGATCTCTACTCCCGGCTCACTTGTACAGGAGAGCTCACTCTTTTCTTGCCCCCACCTAGCCCATTGCCTGTCCTCCTAATCCCAGTTGAGCTCATTATGATGTAGCCTGGCTGCCTTGCTTTCTCTCTCTGAGCCCGAGCTGTCCAAGCTAATTACAGGCTAGCAGCGAGCACTCCCTGTTAAGGGCCTTCTGCTGCAGCACTTGGGCTAGCGTCCTGCTTGGAAGTGACCTGCAAGGAGGGAACTACTATCTTTCCAGCCACGCTGCACCTGTCCTTTGGGGTTAGCCCTGATCCTAGTATTGCTCATTGCAGCGAGCACTGAGTAAACTTAGGCTATTTTGCTTTCAGGAGTGAAAAAAGAAAGGGTAAAAACTAAAATTACAATGTTAGGTTGGTGGATGTCTTTGATCTCTACTTGCCTAAACGAACATTACTGACTGTCTATAATTGTGGAAGCACAGGCCTCATACATCTGACTTACATTAGTTTGCACTTAACCTTGCTTTTTTGTTTGCAGTGAAAGGAATGATGTAAGGTGTAAGGTGTAATTAGGCTGGGCTTCTTTGTCAAGCTGTTATGTGGGACGGTGAGCTAAATGACTGTTGATAGCCAACAATTAGGATGGGCCATGGCAACTGGTATGCGGTGGAAGAAAATGGCAAGTTGCCATTTTACTGACCATATTAGGATGATTGTGCTTGAAGGTTGCGCTCTTAAGTGTTGCAATGATCTGCTAATGGTTAATTACCTTATTGCAGCCTGTAGCTTTGGGCTGGCTTAATTGCCAGCAGAGGCTGCTGCTAGATACTTACAGACCAGCGGTGGGCTGCACTTGGTTCATTCAAGTGCTTTTCACAGTCAGAAGCTCTTCTTCAATTTCTATCCATTCTGCACCAATTCAAATGGATGTGGAAATTAGAAGTTGTCTTTTCAACCTAGAATTCTGCACGTCTGTATTGTATTTTTGCAGGGAACATTCCAAAGTTAACATTCCAAAGCTTTAAACATTTTTCAAATACCACACTACCTGTTATTATCTCTGACTATAATTGTGTTTACATTTTGGCAATTTTTTCACTTAAGGGACATGTCGACTGGTAATAGCAAATTAAAATCAGCATGAAACAAAGGCGTCCATGAATGCCTGTGTTTAATAATGGAGAGGAACATGGTTGTCTACAACAGGTCTGAATAGCACTCTGGAGAGAAATTTCAATTTCAATTGTGCAATTCAGTCAATTGCTAAGGCAAATAAAGCTGAGTGCTGTTTGTATTGAGATTAAAATATCTTGTTTTTGTAGTGAGACAAGACAAAGTATGGTATCATTTGCACCGTGAACGCCTCCCATTTGTAATGTCTACCCGCTCGTGGTGTTTTTTTCTACTTGCTCTTTCTTACTCATTATGCATCTGTCTTTGGTCGGAATGTCCGCACTTGTTAATTGTTGCTTAGGGTCTGTGGGTAAGAAGAGCCAGGAATTATTTAGGCCTCATAAACAGAATAAACAGCCCTTAGACAGTGATAGCTATACTCAAACGACATCAAAGTATAAATTACCCAGCCATTAAACTGGAAAAAAGCCTTTGAGATGATTTACGCAGCTCGCCCTCCACTGAGAGTGACCATTACAGGCATGATCCCCGACTTTGACTTTAATTAAGTTTAATAAAGTTTACCCTTCTTGTGCTGCTGTTTTTCACTTTTCATCTTAATTGCTGTAAGGTATTAGGAGTAATGAGTGTCTTTTTGCCCTGGGTCCCAGACAGAGACAGAAATGGAAGAACATTAATGTCAGAATGCTTGATGTCTGTTTTGAGGACTAGCACAACTTTTGCCCCCTCCATTATTTGTTTGCTTAAAGATGCCCCAAAATATGCAGCTTACTATTCAGTGCCTGGATGTTCTGCTCCTTTTAGATAAAATATTTTAAAATAGAACAATTTTATACAGTTTAAGGATGAGAGGCTATTCTAATTTTACATGCATCTTAGCTCAACTAAGCGTATTGAAATGTTGTATATTTAAATATAAATGTTAGCTAATTTTAGAAATGCAAATTTAGGCATCTCTAGGGCTCAACAATAAAGTTTTTTTCCTGGCACAATCAGTAATTCCAGACATTCAGATTTGTATATATTTGTTGTCTGTATTACAATAGCTTTATTATTATTCATGCACCTCTGTTGTTATCATACTGTGACATCTTTATACAACACTATATTATTGCTGTAAAGCAAGTCAAATTTGTATTTAATTTGTTAATTTTATTTCATTTTTATAAGTTTAAAGTTTTTTTATTAATAAATTAATGGTATCTGTATTGATGAACAAGGTTTGTAGGGAACACAGGGTTATATTTAAGCAATATCATGAGTAAGAGTGCTGTTGTACTGAATATGACATTTATGGACATATGAATTTTTATGTAGATATATTGCTAGGCTATGATACCAGACCTACTGCATATATCGACAAGCACAGTGATACTGTTAGGAATCCGGACTCCTATTCTATGTTGGGAGTCCGGACTCTTATTTTGAAATGCGTTCTCTATCTTTGGTTTTCACTGTCTTCACTTTTTGTTTTGGTAATCATCATTACCTGTTGCACGTTGATTAGTTGGTCTATTTAAGTTCCCTGTTTGTATGCTTAATTTGTTGGTGATTGTTGATGTTGGTTGTTCATGTTTATTATTGCTCTTGTACATTTCTGGCTTTTGGACTCTGGTTCATGGACTTTGGACTTGGATTTTGGCTTACCCCTTTAGACTCACTTTGGATTTACTTCAGTTTTGTGTATATTGGATTGTCACGGTATCACGCTGCTGTTTGCACTTGTTGTCAACCCCCTTTATTTATACGGTTAGTGTTTGTGTTGTCTTGTTTTTGTTCAGTTATTAAGTATTGTTACTCCCCTCAAGTTGAATCAAAGGCTCAAGTCGTTCTTGATTTTAAATGACGTTTATTCGGACACGAGTCTGTAGTATGTCTTGTACATTCTAGCTTTGCATCCCTTTTTATGTCCCATCAATGCCGTCAGAACTAAGAAAGGAAATACATAGAACTTAAATTAACCCTCTAAAGGTGGGTTTACACATAATGAATGAAATACATACAACCAATAAATAAAGCGCACATTCAACGCGTAAGGAAATACACTTAATTGGCTAATTATACATTAACATACGATCACGTACTTATACATGTTCACATACGGCAAAGCAGTTAACACGATAAAACACATACCTCATTGGCCTCTCTGACTCAAGAGGAATAAACTTGGAGGGTTATAGTTTTCTCTTTAACAAAAACTTAACAAAAACTATAACTTCTTAGCACTTCTTACAGGCATGACTCTTACAGCCATGTTATTAGTGCAGCACCTCATGTGGCTGTACTACTTGTAGTGCATCGGAAAAATATCTTGATTGCAACAATTAAATAATTCCCAAGCTAAACAAAGGAGAAATAGCCCCCCCCCCCCTTTTTATAGTTTTAGTTGAATAATATGAAATGAATTGACATGTATTAACAAAAATAAATTACTTATTTATTCTTAATGATTAATCTGAATATTTTAACTATTTATTGACTTTTTAATTGTAAAGTGCATATTACAAACTGAAATATATGAGAGTTGCCTCTGCCGGCAGCTACAAATATTGTTTATTTTAGTTCCCGTGTTCTGCTCCTTATTTTTGTCACAAACACTACCGCTCACCGTAACAGGTACAAACACTGAAACTTGCCACTTGTTCAGTCAAAATAGAGGGTCACAACTGTTTCTAAACTTAAAATATGCAGTTAAACCTGTAATTGACAGGATAACTTTTTATATTATGTTAAATAAAACCACCTGCAATATAATCTTAACTGTGCTGCACATTGTGACTTCCTGCTTCCATGCTTATGAATTCTAACAGCTGTCTAAAAGCCTAGTCGCACAAGTCTCTTTTGGTTATTTCTGGCACCAAGTTTCTATAATGTACATTATTTATGTAGTATGTATGCAAGGTACTGTACCTTATGTGATGTCCTTGCAATGAATTGTATAAAACAGTCGGGAACTGCGTTTTTGTATACTGCATGGTAACGCATCATAATAAAGTTCCATTCTTTAACATCAGATAATGCATTAACTAACATAAACTAGCAATGAAGAATCTTTTTCTGTAGCATGTATTAATGTTAATGCAAATACAATTGTTTATTGTTTGGTCATGTGGTAACATTTTAGTATGGGGACCAATTCACACTTTTAACAAGATGCCAACAAGATTAACTTGCATATTGACTGTTTATTAGTACTTATAAAGACATTAATGTAACATTAAATTTAATTTATATTGAATTTGCCTTTGTTTACTCTGAGGCATATTAGTTAGTCATATTCGTACAGCACTATGCATACATACTGCATAAATGTACAGTATAGAAACTTGGATCCCAGAAATAACCCAAAAAGTCTTGTGTGTCTAGGCTTTTAGACAGCTGTTAGAATTCATAAGCATTTATGACTGTAAATACTACACATAAGAGCAGGAAGTCACAATGTGCACCACAGTTATTATATTGTAGGTGGTAGCCTATTATATAGCTTTAAAGATATTCATATTTCACATGCGAAGATTAACTTGCATATTGGCTGTTTATTAGTACTTATAAAGACATTAATGTAACATTGAATTGAATTTGTATTGAATTTGCTTTTGTTTACTCTGAGGCATATTTGTTAGTCTTGGTGTAAAGTTTGTCTGTGATTCCATTTGCATTTTGTTTTTTATTAGATATGAATACCCCAAGGCCTTCTTTGATTTAATTTCATTCTTCTAAGTAAGGCTATTGAGAAAATATAAAAAAATACTGTGAAGGACTGGGTTAGGCTGGGGATGATAGTTACTGCTCTGATGCCTGTGACTACTACATGATGAGGAGAGATGGATTGCGACTGTCATTGGGTCACAAGCACGCTGCCCTGGGACTAAATTTAACAAGCAAATAGTTGATTAGCCAATAAAACGTGTTTGCAAACGTTTACTCCCTGAACTAAAGTAAGGGGAGTTTGTCTTGTAAATACTTCAGATGTTTGATGACAGCTGTCTTTCTGATAATATTTATGGTTTTCTTCTTATTTTATGTTTTAAAATTAAATTCAGATTTTATGTATAATGCCTCTGATAACCTTTTATATATTGTGTCCTTGATCTACTTGTGTTATATTCAAATATCCAGTCACAGCAGTTTGGTTTTCTCCTTACTCTCTTCCTTCCATCTTTGATACCCCAGTTTGGTTCTTTATTTATCTTGAAATATATCCAACCATCATGGAAGCTCTAGAGAAGGGCCTGTTAGCCATCCTGTATTAATAAACATCTGTTATTCAAATGATGTATTTGCACAAACACACTGGGACTGGAAAACAGAAGGGACTGATGGAGCAGAGGTTCACACCGCCTCAACAAAAACATAAAACAAATCTATGCTGTTGAAATGAAAGGAGGAGTTATAGTAACTGTGTTTTGAGAGAGTGGTTGGCAAGGACATAGAAGACCTACAACTGATCTCCACAGCTGGAATGTTAATAAACCACCTTGCACTGCTTATATGTTCTGCACCCTAGCACAGCAATACAACAATGTGTTTATTTTAAAAGTGTATGTGAAACTGGTAGGTAATTAGAAAAGTGAGATGATTCAATGTTTTATTCAATGTTGATTAATGTAGAAACTCAAAAAGCTGAAACTGGGTCCATTGTTGTGTTACAACTGAAGAATTACCCATGGTTCTTTGCTAGATCTTACATCAAGAAGCAGTTTGTCTGATGAGTTAAGCCACTGCAATTCAGCAGAGAATTTGAACTTCTTCCTCTGCCCTAGAACAAATGGGAGGGGAACTAGGTGTGTGTTTCAGGTGCAGATGTCTCCCTGGGGCCTACCCTAATCCTCAGCAGGCTTCTTTTAGGGCCTAATAATAACTTGAAAGTGCCTATTTTTGCCCCTTTTAATTAGTCTTGAGAATGAATACAACTAATTGGTGTTTCTTAATTGGGTTTAGATTCGGTACTTGTCTGTTTAGATCCCTCTGCATCCCACCCCAATCCATTTTCTGTCTGAAAGTAAATCCTCACACCCCAGCCAGGGTTTTATGTAGCTTGTCACTTAGCACTTTTTCTTGGTGAAATAAGAGCTATTTAATTAGCTGGGTTTCCATTTATATCTCCATCTTAGTGGGGGAAGAAATTTGGATGGTGTCAGAGTTGAAGCAGTTTAAAGGTAAAAAAGGAAGTTTCAAAAGCAATGTCTTAACACACTTTGACAGAAACTTACTGCATTCACATTTTGGAATAAAAATGAGTAGAATGACTAAATGCATTTACAGACACAACAGACATAAGCCCCTTTTACACAGTAATCCTGGAAATTTACCAGCAAATTACCAGAATGTCTTTACCAGTAAATATATAAATGTGCTGTTCACACACCCAATGGCATTCTGTCTTTTTGCTGGAAATGTACAATTCAGACATCAATACCAAAATATCAGTAAACTCTGTGATGTCAATAACCACAAGTAAGCACCAAACAGTGTTGTGTGATGAGGTTTAACGTTGTTTCAGAATTTATGCAGTCTGTATGAATCTCTGCTTTTACTTATGTAAACAGCGCAGAGTAAATGCACCATCTGTGTCAGAATGTTTTGATTGGCTTCAAAGCAGAATTTTACATTAGCAAATTCTGTGAGTTTGGTAATATGGTAATCCTGTTCTGCATTCACACAATTTCTGGTAATGTTACAACTTCTCTTACTGGTAAATTGCCAGGACCAATTTATCAGTAAATTTAATTTTAATTTTCTAAAAGGTCCCATTCACACATGATCTCGTAATGGTAATCTGCTAGTAATTTACCAGTAAAGACAGCATGTGTGAAAGTGGCTATAATCAAGTAAAACAGCAACATTAAGTTGCTTAAATGAACCCCATTATGCTTTGGTTTTAACGACAGTGAATAGTACATGCCCTTCAACTATAGTACCTATATAGTACTATTCTATTACCTATACATGTTTGTTCCTAAATGCTATAACTCGACAAAGTAATCATTCTTCAATCAAATGTTAAATTTCTAGCAGTTTTTGAACATGCAGGGCTGGAATTTCAGCATGAAATTGTGCATATTTTAAATAATTCCCACAAGCTTTTATAATGTGGGAAATTCCCATACAGTTGCATTTGCTTCATTTTGGATCAAATTCAGAATTAAATCCACAGACATGAACAAATAAAATCAACATGTAAAACAGTCTTTATTCTAGAATTTATTTCCACAATTAGCACTGCACCAGCATTCTTTGTCTTTTGTTGAGGCCTGAGCATGTGTTCAGTTTAGTGGTCTGTGCCGCTCTGGTCTTATTCACACTATCAAGTGTATGTGATGCAGTCCATATTTTGATTTTGAAGTCATAATGAGCTGTTTGTCACCTTCCAATCTTTGTATTTTTAACCAAGAAAAAAAACATTATATGCTGTTTTGCTTTTGTTTGAGTGTGATAGAGTGCTGCTGCTGCTGACTTAAAACAACAGCAAAGTTCAAGTATGCATCATATCTTTGTTTTGAATATGCATTTTATAAAAAAATAAACGTGAATGAACATCAGTTATTATCTTAATATACAGTCCTTCCTACTGAAATTTATCATCTCATTTAATAACGTTTCAATTGCGAGGGGACGCCAATAAAATATTAGACATGCAACTGCTTTAAAAAAAGAAAGAAGCAGAAACATAAAAAAATGTTATGGGTAATGCTATCCATACTGTGCAGCTGCAGTGAGCGAGTTGAAAAGGTTACTTAAAATTGCGTAATGAACTGACCAATTCAAAATTGTATAATCTGGTGACATTATAGACATGGGTCCATTTTTCAAACATCTAAAAACAGACTCAACCTATGGAACTTATCTTAATGGCAAAGCATTGTCAGAAATGCACCAGGCTATGGTGCACCAGTACACTTGTTGATGAAAGTGATAAAGCTTTCCTTAAAATTCCAGTGTTTCCTTAATTCTGGAGTCCACATGCATAAGAAATAGAAAATGACTAATAACATATGTAAGGTATATAGAAAACAAAAATTGTGGACTGGAGAGCAGACACCTTTGCTGAGGATATGAAACAACTGCCAATAAATAATTTAGATACAGATGTGCCACTGTAATGACAGAATTCCATAGAGGAATTTCTCAGAAACTCAGAAAGGAATACAATTCTAAACTGCTTGGAGTACACTGTAGCTCACCTTCTCTGTCTTTGTGCGCAGCCAGCTCAGTTAAACAGGTAAAGCAGTTTTAGCAAGATTTAATGGCTGTTTGCAGTGGTGTGTAGGTCCCTGAAAGTCCTAAGACTTGTCCTGGAAAACATGACTGCCTCCAAAAGTGAGGACTAAGAGAATAAGACGGCACTAGGGTTTCTGGGCCCCCTGGCTAATTTGTACTCCAGGCCCCAAGGCCCCATCCCCCAATTATCTTATCTTCTTGCCACATGTAGCAACAATCAAAATCAATAAGCATTAGAACTATTGCATATTCAATGAGAGACAATAAAAAACTAAATTTAAACAGTTTATTAAATTAACTGAAATTATGCATTTATAACTATATACAAATAACTATATACTATAAACCAACTAAATTCAGAAATTCAGAATATAATAACACAAGTGATAATACAAGTCTCACAAATATTATGGTCATTTCAGAGCTTGGACCTTGCTATGAGCAGTTTGACTTTAACAGAACCATCATCAAATACAAAAAAATGAAGAGGAGGACAAAGAGGAAAGAAATCATAAGAAATAAAATATAAGAAATAAATAAATGTGACTGAAATTAAACTAAAGTACACAAAGAAAATATAGTTCCTAGTGTCAGTTTAAAGTAAAGCATAGTACATTTTGTTTTTAAACAAGTTTTGAACAAGCGAAGAAATTAAACTGAAACACATGAAAGACACTAAAATGGAAAGACATTAATATATATTTTAAACAGTTCTTTATGTCAGTTTGGAGGAGAGTATGGCAAATGTTAAAGTCTGAAAATGTTTAACAAGATGTTTATCAAGAAGTTAGACAAAAGTGAAGAACTGGACATACACATACATGAAATTCTGTGAATGTTAATAAATGAACATTAATTTAGAATAATGTTTTAAAAGTTATTCTTCCCTATCAGGATCTTTAAATCCCCTGATGCACTGGGGGAATTCCCCCTAACTAAAAAATTTAATTCAGGCCCTGCTTCTGGAAGCTTCTTCTAATATACTTAAACTGTCACCGCATTTAAGGATACTCCACTAACTCTAGTGAGTAAATCCATATGCATCTATTACATTATTGCCCTTGTTGTTGCCCTGTGTTGTTGTTTATGAGCTCTTTGTTTTGATGTTGCTGTTGGTTATTTTTATAAATCAGGGCTAACCTGGAAGAGGTGGCCCTGGACAGACTTGCAATGCCAGAACTACAAGAAAAAAGACAAAGTATTACACACATCTGTCACTATCATAGCCTATGCACATCTCACAGACATCAGTCCAGTTACATTAATGCATTGTATATGCAATAAATTAAAATAAATGTAACTGAAAGGCCTAACTGCTCTTTTCATTGTATTAACTTTAGTAGAATTATAGAAACACTGAAGCCTTTCCCTTATATACTGTATATAAATATATATATATATATATATATATATATATACTGTATATATAGATGATTCTTTCCAGTTTATCAAATATCAACGTTAAAAAGCTTCTATGGCCAATGCCTACTTTCTGCACATTTGTTTTACATTTTCTGTGCTGATTATAGCAGAAAACCTTTTGAAATTTTGCAGAATAGATTTTAATATGTTAATTATGTTAAAGGTGCAGTAAGCGATTTCTGGAAAATGCTGTTGTAAATTGAAATCAACAAACAAACAATTATGTGAATATTTGGTACAGTGCCTTGCAAAAGTATTCATACCCCTTGAACTTTTTTACGTTTTGTTACCTTACAACCATAAATTTAAATGTATTTTATTTAGATTTTATGTGATAGACCAGCACAAAGTGGCACATAATTGTAAAGTGGAACAAAAATGATATACGGTATTCAAAATTTTGAGCAAATAAAAATCTGAAAAGTGTGGCGTGCATTTGTTTTCAGCCCCCGTACTCTGATACCCCTAAATAAAATCCAGTGCAATCAATTGCCTTCAGAAGTCACCTAATTAGTTAGTCCACCTGTGTGTAATTTAGTCTCAGTATAAATACACCTGTTTTGTGAAGGCCTCAGTGGTTTGTTAGAGAACACTAGTGAACAAACAGCATCATGAAGACCAAGGAACTCACCAGACAGGTCAGGGATAAA
>JAZGTJ010017565.1:0-11982 GCA_036877575.1 Botia almorhae
ACAACAAAAAACATTGCTGCTATTAATGTAATATTTCAACCCAAAATGAGCAGAATCTTTTGAAGCTATGCTTATATTTCAGACGTTGAGTACCAATAATGATAAATTTTTGCTGTAAGTCTCAAACCAAATATTGCACCATCTGTATGGTGCGGGTCGGTCTTTAATATAACGTCACAGTAGAGTTTGTTTAGATCACCATAAGATTTAAAGTAAATTAACTTGGTAAACTTTCATATGTTTAAGAGCTGTTCTGTGGATTTTTGTTAACTTGGACTACAGAGCGTAAAAGTTACTTGATCGACTGTCATGTAATTAGCATTTCTGATTCATTTTCACTTTCGTATTCCCTTTCTCGACTTAAATGCTAATAGAAGGTGAAATATTTTCACACAATAAACAATTAAAAAAATTAAATACAATATAAAACTATTTTTTACAAGCTAATATACGTGCACTGAATTTATGTTTACTTTAAACACAGTTTAGCGAATCTGCACCGTCGAAACACAACTCTTGTCAACACACTATATTGTTTCAACAGTGTTGGAGTAATCGTTAGCCAGCATGTTGTTTCTTTTTTACCATTTTTAACAGCAATGTCATGATTTTCTGATTAACTATCACTCATTTCACGTGTCTTGATGATATTTGAAGGAATCCTCCGGCGGGGGGGAGCCAAGAGGATGAAAATAAGCCGGCGAAAGAGCAGAGTGACAGCAGCAAGTGTGCGGTACGCTTGTGAAGGGTTCCGGGACGAGCAACCTGTCAGCCACGGTCAAGGCGAACACCTTACCATGAATGGGGGACAAGAACATCATGGTCGATAGGTCGGTTAAACAAACCAAATGGAAATGATTACTTAACTAACTTTATGTTTTCCAAAGGGGACCCTGGATGTTTATGTTTTTCAGCGCCGTAGGAACTGATGATATAGTGTGACGTTTACATTGACAGATTACCGATCTGAGATCTGATGTCTTGCAATGTGGTTTTTGTAAGCATAACATGCAATGACAGCACAGACACGGTCGTTTGTTAGTTAGTTAGGGGTTGTTGACAGAGTACAGACCCTAGAATACTTAGGCCGTATATTATAAATATAATGAATGTAATTATATGTATATAATGCATGCCTTAATGACAAATATATCTGGCGTTTGTCTTGATTTTAATAATAAATGCAATTATAATAATATGAAGGTAAGTTTTGTATTATATAATAAAAAATATATATTATATAATAATTTACTATATAAAATAGTTTTTTAAATTGCACACATTTACATATGAATATACAGACAGAAGCCTTTATGTTTAGGGTTCCCCAGTGTGTGTTGCATGCAAATTAACAATATTTTTTTGTATCATTAACCAGATGTTGCAGGTATGATGGCCGTGGTCATTTACATGACTTTTCAGAGTACAGCAGACTTGTGGAATCATGACTGTCATCAGCTGTCCGAGGAGGAGGCTGGGATTAGATCTTTATTTGTTGAGGAGTGTCATGCACACAGATCTGCTGGAGGAAGAAACCAGGCAAGGTAAATGCCTCTTTTACTTGATACATGTTTGGAATCTCTACGGTGAGCGATTAAATTATTTGAAAGGCAGAATAATATCATAGTTGATCAGACTGATGTTGTACAGCAGCTGATTAAACGCGATTTCCTTACCTTTCCTTTCCCTAATTCGCAATGGTAAGTTTATAATAATGATTTATAAGTTGAGCAGTTTGGTCGGATTTCACAGGAAGTGTCTGTCAGTAAACAGAAAGAAGATCCGGCTACTGTATCGCATGTCCGTGTAGTGTAGATGGTGCAGTGTAAGTAGCTTGTTCCTACACCAGTTGTTTAGAATTCAAACTTCCACGTTAGGAAAATAACTCTGCAGGTAACCTGCAATTTTATGATACAAACAGAGATGGCGATAGAGAGGCAACATTTTACCGATTGCAGCATTAATAATGACAATCACTCTACAGTTCTTGCAGAGCAGTCAGTCAGCTTTATTATGGGCTGCTTTTGGTTGCCTAGTGATGTGGTAACTTGATGCATTGGTGTTCATAAAACTGATGCTAGTTACCAGGTGTGCTTATATTGCCCATTTCACAGCATCTGTGAATGTGATTCATCCTCATGCGCTTTGGAAGTAAAACTGTTTGCTTTATAACTCTTTTTTTGAATGTTTATCAACTCCGTGTTATGTAGTGTCTAGTCAGTCTTAGGAATGAATTCAGTCTGACACAACAATATAACTCTTACAGCGCTCGATAAAAACACCAGCAGGTTAAACCGGGCAAAAACGATGCTTCTCTGCTTAAGAGACAGTTTAACCGTCTTTGTAAAACGGAGGCGCAGAGTAAGTGGGAGTGAAATACGAGTGTCCTTTGCTAATAGTGACAGTACGCGAGTCATTTTCTCTCTAGTCATTACGATGATTCGCCCTTCAGGTGGAGACTTAACCTTATTAAACTAGACTATTATCAATCTGTCTGCATTAACATCCTCGGAGAGACAATAAAGCATTTTGATTGTGTTGTATCAGACCGTCCTTGTACCCTCGTTTTATAGTATCTGTATTTAAACCATTAAAGGAGAAAACACATTGTGCCCAATTGGATGTGCAGATTGGGATGAAGGTACGACTACATCCTCTTGTGTCTTCAGCAGAGATAAACTAACACTAGGTTTACATTCCCAGAAGGAAATATCTGTTTTTGCGTCGCAGTGTGAGAAAAAATTTAATAATGCTGACATTAACTGCGGTTTCTGGGCTATATGTTTAGAACAAAATCCATAAATGATTAATTAGGCATGGCGGAAATAAACCAATCACAATACAGTATGAAAATGAATGCTTTGTAGCAGACCAATCACAATTTATCATGCAAATATAAAAATTATATTTTTGGAGGTGTGCTTTGAAAGGTCAGTAAAGGTTCCCTTACACAGGACTCGTTGATGAGCTCAGAAACAGCAAGATGCAAAAAGAGGGGCCAAGAGATTCAACCGTATCGCCTGACTTAAATGTTAACTTCTTTAAAAAATGTGAACTTTTCTGAACGCCAAAAATAGAAAGCAGAATGATACAATTGTCTATACAACAAAATCTAAATGGAGCCGAATTGATCGCGGAAAGTTGTTCAGGAGAATCAAAATGAAAAGCTTGGGGAATATCAATACAGTGCTGCCGTGTGAGCACTATAAATAATTCAGAAGATAAGTTAGAGGCTTTTCTGAGGATTACCATTTTTCTCTTTTATTTGCAGGGGAAGAGTATAAAAGGCTGAGTGAAGCTTTGGCTGATGAAGGCACCTACAAGGCAGTGGCTTTCCGGTACAGCACAGAGTACTACGACCCCTCCCACCCTACAGAGGAAGAAGAAGCCAGCATAGAAACAGGTGAGAACTAAACTGATGGCTGTGAGGGTGTTTAAGGAGATTCTGTTCCTGAGGGAAGTATATAGTATGTACTATACGTGCCCTCAGACATAGTTTTGCATATGAGTCTCAGAAAATGAGTTTCCCTTGGGTCAGTTGAGAAACATTTGGAAGCCTCTGGGCACTGGAAACTCAGTTTTCTGAGGAGCTAGCGAGTGAAGTGGACATGCAGAGACTGTTAATGACCAGTAAGGTCCAGCAGTTCAACACTTAAGGGGTTTTAGCCAAATATCAAACTCTGTGTCTGATTGCAGTATAAACACAGAAGCCCAGGATTAGTTTGAGAACGGTGGGCAACATTTTGAGGATGTTCCTGGTTAGCTGGGTAGACGTTTGGTCTGCTGCACCCTGCACTTTTCTCATTACACATATGTAGATGATTTGCTTTGAGACCAGGGGCTTCCAATCCATGTTCCTGGAGGTCCACAGACCTGCAGAGTTTAGCTCCGACCTCCTTCAACACACCTGCCTGGATGTTTCTAGTAGTCTCAAAGACCTGGACTAGCTGGTGAAGGTGCTCTTACTTAAACTGCAGCAGGTCTGCAGACTTTTTTTGGAGACCTCTGTTTTAGATGTTTATTTAATTTTTTATGTTGGTTCTTAAAGTTCTTAATAAAAGGAATCTAAAGTGGAAGCTAAACAGGTTTGTACTGGATGGCCAGTGTGTCCAATCAAGTTTGTGCGACACAAACGTTTCAAAACTTTTGAAAAGTTTGTGCTGCTGTGAAACTAAATGTTTTGTAAAGAAAGGCTGTCAGAAGTGAGTCTCCTCTCACAGGAAGTGTACGCGAGAATTGATGGGTCGTCTTTGGTCGCTATAAGTGATGGATTCAGAGATCCAGACATCTAGAGCAACTCTCTCTTAGATGTTCTTTTGTTTGTTTGTTTAGAAAAGAAATTCGGTTTGTTAAAGCAGCCAGCTTGGTTGCTGGCTGGAGAACACAACACCTCAGGCGATTTGTATCTCTTAGATTAAATTAACTCCCGCAGTAGCTTTGACTGTAACAGGGAGCTGATAAAGCAGACGACCAGTCTCACGAGTCTGCGCGATTCACAGTGATGCAGCAGCCACGCGTTTGCATCCCCTGCCTACCTTCCACTTCCTGTTGCATTCTGCATTCATTTTTCATTTTGTTTTTACCTGTCCCAGCCAATTTGGGAGAAGCAGAAGTTGGAGGAGGGAATAGAGAAAGCAGCAGTAAGTAGAACTGACGGCGCTTGTGGTGTCTGGGAAAGTTGGAGTAACTCAAATAGAAACTTAAAGTGCCTCCAGTTCTTCAGTCGTAGTTAAAGAAGCATTACAGCCGCATGTGTTATTTTTTCTTCATTGTTACTGTCTGTCTTCGCTCCTCCCCCTTGCGATTCTGATTTTCTTAAAGTGATAGCGCACCTTTTTAAATTAAAATGTTGTCGTCATTAGAACGCAAGGAAAGATCTCTTCCAGAGAAGCAGGAGGAGGAGAGTGAGGAGCTGTTTGTGCCCTCCTGGTCTTTCAGATGTATTCCTTCAGATGTAAAGCTGATGAGCTGATTATAAACTACACCTCAACATGTGGAGTTTACCGGCTTTTTATATTTTGTTAACCTTCAGTGTCACTCTAAACCCTTGGTTAAGATAATCCTTGGTTATCTTGTCCCATGCTTCGCCCTGTTTACCCAGAGTCAGTAGAGAATTCTGGGTAAACTGGCTTTAGGATTTCACACATGTTTGTAAAGCTTGTTTTTGCATTGCTTACGAGGTTATTCGAGTTTTATTAATGAAACACGATAGTAAAACTGTTCTTGCCTGAATTGTCGCACATGACAGTTTTTGTAATGATTCACGCGAGAATGAGTTCTACTTGTGTTTCGCGAAAAAGACCCAATGATTGGAAATTCAGCACACATCAAACACATGACCTGCTTTAATAGCTGCTTGTCCATCTGTGGAAATGTCAACCGTGTAAATCTGATCCAGTTAAAACAGTTTCTCACTCTAGTTAATGTGTTTGCTGTCTCTGTTTGGCATTTTTAACTCGTTTTCTTTACGTCTCTGGAATTGTACAAAGAGCATGAATTTGTTGCCAATCAAATCATCTCTGAATCGTGTGAGCACCAGTTTTTGTGATTTAAACATTGGCTGGGACTTCTGGAGCTGGTGGAGTTTGGGATCTCATCTGTAACATACCACGTTTGAGCTGTTCTTCTGCAGTCTGTCTTAATTGATTCCAAAGGACTTCCAAGAAAGCTTATTTTGAGCTTAGATGCATAAAGTGGTGCATTATAAATGCGTCGCGGGAGAAAAAGGAGGCGCGGAAAAAGGTTTTCACATGGCCGTCCATTCCAGCAGCAGATAATAAACACACACAGTAAAAACATCAC
This sequence comes from Botia almorhae, assembly GCA_036877575.1. Classification (NCBI taxonomy): domain Eukaryota; kingdom Metazoa; phylum Chordata; class Actinopteri; order Cypriniformes; family Botiidae; genus Botia; species Botia almorhae. The sequence goes on from JAZGTJ010017565.1 coordinate 5,803, forward strand.
TTCTGTTGGCCCTCCTGTATACACGGTTCATTTTCACTGTATTCTGGTATGTAAAGCAGAAATGACACAATACAATTAATTTAAGATGGATAAAACCATGTCCTGACATAGTTTTCTCCCACGGAATACCTTGCAAATATGTCACATTGCAGAAATCAAATGGGTTCTGGAAAGCATTTAAAGTCTTGGAGCCGAGTGTGTGATTATCTTTGCTAGTAATTGTAACGAATTGTGACAGTTGTGTAGTAATTGTGACAAATTTCCTGAATTCGTATGGCAATTAAAGACTGTTCTGTTGTGTTGTAGTCTAAGGTTTTGACCTATAAAGAATCCTACTTTTGTGTAACCAGTGTTCACAAAATGAACAAAAACTAAACCAGAGCTGGGCTTTTATCTCAGCAGAATTCTTCCTTTGGTAGTCTATGCAATCATTATTATTTTTACTGTGCCTGTGGCAGAAAACTAGTTGATCTCACCAAATTCTCAAGCTCAAAATCTCAGAGCTGAGAAGTCTCTATCCTTCTCTTATATCCTATTAAACTGGGGATTTGTCGGCACTTTTCCATCAGGGAAACATAACAGCATAAAGACTTATGCCTCTAGTGGGCCACTTTTCCAAAAATTTGCTGAGATCTTCGGCTTTCTTCTAAGCCTCATGTTGTTCTTGCTTAACTTTCTTTCTTTAGTGGAACCTCCCTGAAGATATTCAGAAAAATATCTGAGTCGTTCTATTCTGTACAGTAAAAGTGGATGAGGACCAGGGATCATTAAGCTAATACTGCAAATACTGCAGGGTTAAGTCACCAATCACTTTTATTATATAAGAAAAAAGCACTTTAAAAAACCTGAACTGTTTCTTTAAATTTCTGTGGCTTCAGAAACCCAATTAGTTTGAAGTCTGTGAGGTTCTTGTGAATTATTAATCAGCAGCTGCTGTGATTACCTTGCTTATTGTAAGGCACCTAGCCGGAAGCACAGAAGGATTCAGGTCCTAAGGCAGAACGTGGGGTTGTTTATCTTCAAATTAGCAAGTCATTATTTGACTCTCGCTCTTTGAAAGCAATACATCCTCTGTTAAACTGGACACTGGAGCCCTTTGGAACGTTATTTTGTAACATTAATGCAACGTTCCAAAGAAGGATGTGTGTCATTTCCGCCACTGTGACACTGTTGAAATCATTTATCATTTTTAAACGGGTTGTTATAAATCAGTCTAACACATGAATATGATTGTGTTTTGTCAGCAGCATGATAGATTTGTGACTAAAGATTTGTCTTTGAATTTACATATGTGGCGGGAAATTAACTAATGAATACCCTGCTAAGATTTCTAAAAATTTCTTTCTGTGTGTGAAAAATTCGGCACCCTGAAGTCATTGATGACAAATGCTCTATATGGTTTTCTTTCTGACACAAGTTTTTCTGTAATCGGTTCCTTATTCAAGCTTTTTGCCTTGTTCACGCACATCCGGCCTTTTTGTCTTTTAGTCTGCCACCACCAAGAGCGCACCAAAAACTTTGTGTTCAAACAAGGGGCCCAGTTTGAAACTGTGCTGAAGGCAAAGCAGTCTGGGAATTCCCAGTTTGATTCCCTGCGGTTTGAGGAGGAACAATAGACGCTGGCTTCTGAAAGCACGCTGGGCCCACAAATGGGTAAACTCGTTCAAGTGGACTATATCACTAATGTAGGAAACAATGAATGAGGGTATAGGTGGCTATTTGGACATGGCTCTTAAAAAAGTAAAATGGGTTTTAAATGTTTTTTGACACTTTGACAGAAATGTTGTGCTACACATCACACATTTAATGAGAGTTAAAATCGACCTCATAATAAAAATAATTCTATTATTATAATTGTAATTAACATGACCTTATAACTCATGTTAAATCAGAATCAAAAATAGAGGCGTCAGACTGAAACTGCCTCCACCTGAGTTTGTTTGCGTCTAAGAAGAGCTTTCGTGCGTAGGAAATCATGAACATACCTCTTCAGACACACCCCATACCGCTCTGGAATATTAATACACCTTTCTGACGCGTCGGTTCTTTTTCATACTAATAATTAATCGTGCACACTCAATCTAATACCAGGCTATCATGCATGTTCTTATTTAACAGAGCTGACGTGTAATTTAGTCCCCTGCTGTGCATTGGCTTAAACGTACGTCTGCTTTCTCTCGGTTGGTATTACAGTCCATATGCATCCGGCTCTGAGGCTCTTTTCAGATTCCATGTGACGTAAGCAGTTGTTGAAAGAGAACATTTTTAAATAAATGTCAAATTGCTGTTAAGTTGCTATATTTCTTGGCAGAATTGGGCCTGAAATCAAAGCGACTAACATCAAAGCGTTGTCTGTTTTATATATCTGTTCAAAATAAGGATAGGATGTTCTCATCAGATGCTTAGAGCTTTGATTTCGTGATTTAATATTCTGTATGTCAAGTTGCTCCATAAAGAGAGTGACACAAACAAACAGATGCAATAAAAGCTTAAACTGATATGTTATCTGATTTGGGTTGCTAAAGGAAGACTTCAGTTCCCGTCTTGACGGTATAAAGTTGGCTTTTCGATCACAAAGTTTAAAACTGATTTTTTTTCTTCTCTTATTTGCAAAACACTTTGACTTAAAGGGATAGTTCAGCCAAAAAGTGTTTTTGTCCATCATTTACTCCCCCTCGTGTCATTCCAAAAATGACTTATTCTTCCGTGGAAGTGGTTTAGTGTCCATACAGTGGAAATCAACAGGTGCCATTGTTGTTGAGTTACATACTTTAAAATGTTTTGTTTTGTGTTCCTCAGAAACAAAAACGTCATACAGGTTTGGCATGACATGAGAGTAAACAAACAGTGGAAGAATTAATTTTGGGTGGGCAGTCTCTTTAGAGGGGTCAATTTGGAGTTATTATTTTCTCCAGGAATTTTGATGGAAGAATAAATGTGAGCATGTATGTGAAGTATTATGGATTAATCCACCTGTGTGCTCTGGAGTGCAGGATTTATGCCACCCGTGAGTTATCCTGGACTGATGATGTCACTGCAGCTCAAAATTCACTCATGATTAATGTGCAGAGCGGCTTCATCAAGCTTTGCTGAATCAGTAAATCTGAATCAGTGTGAAAACGTTTTGACCTCATTCTGTCTGAGGTGAATCATGACTTGCTTTACCTGATCTGCAGCTTTGTCTTACAGGCCTAGTATTCATTCTTTCCTTTCTAATGCATTTTCTTTAGCCTGCATGAGAGAAATCGAAAGGCAGGAGGAAAGAGCCAATTTCACACTCAGAGCTGTAACTTTTAGCCAAAGAGCTCATTTATTTGGACGCCTGAAAAATGAGTCCTTGAGCTATGATTGCGGCTGATGAATAGTTATCTCACAATTGTCAGGACACCCTGCTTGTGAGATGGCGCCTGTAGTGGACAGAAGTGGAACTGCAGTTTTATCTACTTGAGCCATGTTAGCAGTGGTAAAGTAGATTGAAGAAATGAACGAGCCAATGGCTGAAAGAAGGAAAGAAAGAATCACAGGTGAGGAAGGATATGAGAGTGAGTAAATGAAACCGTTTTTAAATTTTGGGGAGACTGAGTCCTCAGTCGGTGAGCAATGGACCAGCAAACTCAATTTTTAAGACATTTGTAGAATGGACGGGCTGAGGACAGGAAATGTAGTGGAAGACAGCTGCATCTAAAGAACAGAGCTGAAAAGGTCACATCCTTTGAGAACAGAAGGAAATCTAGTGAAGTGCCTGCTTGGCAAAAGGTGAACTCTTCAGCTGTTGAGACATGTAAAAAAAGAACTGATATTGCAGGCTAAGGCAAAGAAACCAGTCTTGCGAGAAGGTAACAAGCTGAAGTGATTATAGTTTGCCAAACTCCATAAACCTCTTTGGCTCATAGGCCTTCCAGCATGTCAAAAGTCTTATACTTACAATGTTAGTCTGGCTACCCCCAAGCCTTCATACACTGTTTGATCCTACAGAGAAGGTAAAGGACAAAAAGAAGCCAAAGTCAAAAGAAAAACGGTCAAATTCTGGGAGAAAACTACAGCACGATGTGTTTAAGTGAATCACTTTTAAGGGGGAACACAAAAAAGTTTCAAAACGAATTAATTGACTTATTGACTTAGCAAATAAATCCTCATTCAAAACCATTTAATGAGTGGGCAGTATATTTATGCTTTGAAAAGTAATACGTGTACCATAGACCTTTTTTGTGTTTGTGTCAAAGCCTCCGCAGGTCATAGATCCAGGTCACACATCGGCAGCACTCAATCAAAAAGCCCAACAGGAGAATAATGAAGCTGCAGCGATGCCAACCAGAGGTGAGGAGAAGTTTCAGTCTTCAGCAGTAGCCACACAAGTGGAATACACCACAGGTGGTCTGCAGTCAGACTGAAAAGGGTGAAATGGCTTTTTGCCAGGTAGAATCTTTGACACAGAGCAGCAGAGTGGCTTGGTAGGTTTTCACAGGAAGTGCGCTACATATGACCAGTGTTCCCTGGGAATCGAACCTGCAACCTTTGCGCTGCAGACCCAATGCTCTACCAACCGAGCTACAGGAGAAATATCACAAATAAATAACAAAAATAGCAATTGGGTCTTATTAGAGATAAGGTGATAAGACGATCAAGATGCTTGAACTATTGTAACTTGTCAAATCTTACATTTATATCACATTTGTTCATTGAGCAGTTCTGTCCAGGGATAGAGCGTTTAACATTTAGTCATAAGAACCAACAAATCTTCAAATCTTGAGTTCATCCAGATCCACTGATTTAACAGTCTTTTGGTTGTTTTAGCCCCACACACATTCTGTTTTGGTCTTCACCAGCTCAGTTTGGCTGAACCACCTCCAGTGTGCCTGGAGAACCCGGAAGTGTCGCCCTGAGCCTTGTATTTTTGGATGAGGTAAATGTTTGGCAGGCTGGTGAGGGAAGTCACATGTCCTCTTGAGAAATGTCTGTGGTTGATCTGGGTGTTCACGACGATGTCATCTCTTTAAAAATGGTGGCAAAGCTTTACCGTCTTGAATTATTTTAGGAACGATTGATTTTTTTGTGGTGTCCTTGAGTGAACATGGCAGGGAAGCTGCTGACCTTTCATTGTGAGCAAAAGTTCATTAAATTAAGTACCAAAGTGGGCAGACTGCCCATTGCAATCTGCTTATCTCCAGTCAATTCTTATTCTACAATTTTAAAAGGCAGTTTTTGTCACTACCAGCTCTTGAATTGAGTCCCGCTACATACTCAGAGTTTTGTCCTGCCAACACTTGAAACCGTCCATGGCCAAATTACAATGCAGAGCAGTGGCAAATGAATTCTACCCAAGTGAATAACTGCAGGTTATTGTCCTAAAATGTCCCCTGAGCCTGAAACTTCCATTCGCGTTCGGCCGTTGCTCTCTCTTTGGATCGATATGATTCTAAGATACTGTAGCGAATGAGCAATCCTTCTTTTATTGGAAATGGAGAATTTAGTGCTCAGCTGGTGAAACACTCAAGCTGGGAGCTCTGATTTGTCTCAATTATTCGGACTGAATGTGATTCGCTGGTTTTTTGAGGCAAATGCAGCAGGATTACGCCGACCAAAAGCAGTTTAACGGGCGTCTTGTGTAAAGAAAAGCTACTTTGACTGCAAATGTGTATTTTCTAGGATTAACAGCAGGACAAAGAGTGGTTCCATTGGCTTAACCACAGTCATCCGGTAATCTACATCCAAATGTGAGGGTTATTTTTCCAAGGTTTCAGTCTCTATCTGAGGTTTTATGTGTATTTTCTTTAAGACACTCTTGGCACTCACCATAAAGTTTGGTTAAACATTGTTGCCTCTGCCCGTCTCAAGTTTAAATTATTTCTCCCTCTTGATATATATATAAGCTAGTTGCTAGCAACCCAAGCGGGACAATGAAAACAAAAACCGGTTTAAGAACACAGATTCCTTTGGTTAACTGACGGCAGGAAATTATGAGGCCCGTGGAAGCGCACACTCAGCAAGCTTGGGGGATGTCCACGGCTGACCGACCCCAAGATTTCTTGGATACCCTCCCTTACAGCCAGCGGCTGTTGTTGAAGCAGACTCCAGATTTATGATGTTCAGAGTGCTGTTCTGCTCATTTATCCCAGGATGCTTTGCTCGTTGCCTATGAGTCACTTTGGCGCCACACCACGCATTGTGCCATCCTAACCC
>JAZGTJ010017566.1:0-11981 GCA_036877575.1 Botia almorhae
CGTTGGCGAGCAGGATGCTAGGCAGAGGTGTGCGGTGTGCACGGGCTCTCAGCCTGTTCCTGACGCCGGCTCGTTTCCCTCGGGGGCGCCGCTTCAGGTCACGACCTTTGTTCTCTCTCAGGATCTCACTCGGCCAGCTGGGATCCGGGGTCAAAAGCGTTGAAATGTGAGTACATTGTACACCAATAGAAATAAGAGAATCTCTGGTGTAATGAATGTGCTCCGTGTTGAGAAGTGTGTCGGTATGTGTGTAACTAAACTTAGTTTAAAAAACCAAAACAAATAAAAAGTGGTAAGAGCAGTCGTGACGGCAGCCTCACCGGCGCCAGCTTGTCTTCGACCAGGCCAGCACCTAACAGTGCTTTAGATTCAGAGGTTGTTAGGACTCAGCAGCCAATGTGATTCTATTGGGCTTACTTTATATAAGACTATCAGTACTGGCTAAAGAAAAATTGGGTTTCATCACAAAATCCATCCACTAAGGATGGTAAAGGTTACGTGCCAAGGGCTTTGTAAAAAATGGGTTTCGTTCCAAAAACCAGACACCCACTTTCTGTCACACAGGGGTCCCTTTTTGGGACCTTACTATTGTATGGACCTTACTAAGGGGTTTATATTTTTTTTTCATTTTATCTCCATTTGAGCCCCTAGAGTCAGCCTTGGATAAGTTTCTGACTCTTAAGGTGGCTCTGCTTTTGGCTCTTACATTGCCCAAAAGGGTAGGAGATTTACAGTCTCTTTCAGTAGACCCTGTCTGCTTAGATTTTGCCCTGGCTTTGTTAAAGCCATTTTGCACTCTAGATCAGATTATATCCCCAAGGTGCCTGCTGCGGCTGGTCACCCAGTGGTACTTCAAGCCTTCTGTCCTCCGCCGTTTGATTCGCCGGAGCAGGAAAGGCTTTACTGTGAAAGGAATTTACTGTGTCCATTTAAAGCTTTGAGGATCTATGTCCACCGCTCAGGCCAGTGGCGTAAGACCTCTCAGCTCTTAGTGGCGGCCTTCAGGGTAATGCAGTCATGAAACATAGCTTATCTCACTGAATCACAGCTATTACCCTGGTCTATGAGGCCTGTGACCTTGTGTCACCTTTGAGCATTAGAGCTCATTCTACCAAGGATGTAGCATCACCTAAAGCTCTGTCTAGGTAAGCATCCCTAAGTGATGCTTGTGCTGCGGCAGGCTGGTCATCTCCGCACACATTTATTGGATTTTACAATTCAGGCTTGAATTAACTCCAAACGCTCAGGTCCTTCTGGGTTGACAAGTCTAACTCTGCTCCTGATGTTTTTGTGCCAATGTTTCACAACATCTGGGGCAGGCCTTCCCTCACTGTGGCGTAGTGGGTATTATCGTTCCCCATGGCGTCAAGCCTGACTCAGACGAAGGGAACGTCTCAGGTTACTTATGTAACACGGTTCCCCTAAGACAGGAAACAATGCTGCGTCACTTCGCCACACTTTGATCTTGCCTACACGGTGTTCCTTCAGACTTGAATCTGGTAATGTATTTTGCAGGGTCCTTTTAAAGACTTTGTGGTGCGCAATGCTGTGTCACATGACTTTGACCTGCCTACAAATAGGCCTGATTTTACACATGTTCAGAATTGGGCACGCCTGAAGCGCGTTCCCCATAGTGTCAAGCCTGACGTAGCATCTCGTTCCCTGTCTTAGGGAAATGGGTTACATACGTAACCTGAAAAGGGACAATTCTGACTAGTGAGGGCAATTTGGACTTTAGGTGTAGATAGGTGTAGATTTGGACCTTTCCTGTAACTCAGTGATACAGGTTAGAGCATGGCGTTAACAACACCAAGGTCATGGATTCGATCCCAGGGATTGCACATACTCCAAAAACAATGTATGATATAATGCAATGTAAGTCGCTTTGGATAAAAGCATCTGCCAAATACACAAATGTAGATAGACATACATACCCAACACACTCTCTCTCTCTTACACACACACACACACACACACACACACAGCGGTTTAATTGCTTCACACTAACAATGCAGAAGAATAGGTTAAGGTAATCTCTCCAGACAGAAACTGTGACGTTTTCATTATCACAATAGTTTGCATTCAGTTTAATTCTAAAATACCTCAACATTATTATATAAACAGCTTGTAAAAACTAAAAGACATTTACTAAAATCATTTACTCTGACATGCAGTTGAAGCACAGCAGACAAGTGTGTGGCTTTAACAGTTTTTCAGTTTATTTTCTCAAAATAAACGAAAATTCTGCAACAGACAAAGAATTCATCTGCAGCTGACCATGAAAAAGAAAAGCCAGTTACTTTATTTCTGTGTTAACACAGAGTAAACTCTGCTCACAGGAACTTCAAATAATCTTCCCAAATGTATATAATCCTCCAAAGATTCCCCAGGACTACAGGACAGAGGTGGAGTTTAGTGTGTCATCACTGCTATTAGAAAAACACTCATGATTGACAGGGTAGAATGACCAGGCTGTTAACTTACACTTTACACAAAAAAGAGACAGACAGACAGATAGATGGTTTAGTTTAGCATTAAAAATGCTGATCTCTTAGGTATGTGAAAGCTTGTTCTTTTTTCTCTGTCGCTGTGGTGATAACAGCACCAATTGTCCCTTCACAGTTCATAAACCTTCACCTTCAGCAGCTGACCTTTCCATAAATCTTGCACTGTGCTCCAAACGCATGCAAATAACACAAGCCCTGTGTTTCTCTCCCTGACACTTTTATAGTGATCAGTTCATTCGGCTGGCATCAATGTGCTGAGACAGAGATTCTAATGGATTCTAATGGATTTCTGGAGCAGAACCCAGCCAACTCAGCCACACACACAGAGAGAGAGAGAGAGAGAGAGAGAGAGAGAGAGAGAGAGATGTTAGGTATTAGGTTTCTATGTTTTGTGGGGACTTTCCGTAGACATAATTACTTTTTTATGGTACCAACTATATATTTTATCCTATCACTAAACCTAACCCTCCCACAAACCTTTTTACATTTTTACACTTTCAAATGCCAGTCATATCCCAGGCAACCTGAATTGTGCAGCAGATGCACTCTCACGACAGGTGACGTTCTACAGAGATTGATAGTCCATCTTATATGGGACTGTTACGAAGTGGTGCAGGTGAATGTCTTCGCCTCTCTAGAATCAACCCATAGTCTGCCTTGGCATACTCTGACCGAGGCTCCCCTCGACACTGACACCTTAGTGCACAGCTGGCCCTGGGGTCTGTGCAAGTACGCTGTGCAAGACAGTTGTCTCCCTCCTCCCTGATGTATGTGGCTGCTATTGCAGACCATAACTGTACACTGGATGGACAATCTGATAATTAGATTTCACTAATACCTTATACTTTCTTGAGATCGCTTCATGTTTCATACGGCCCTTAGGAGTCCTCTCTTGGGGGGACTCCCATGGAGTCAGTTGAGCTTAGTGCCCTCTCTCAGAAGATGTCCTTCCTGACTGTGCTCACTTCTATCAAGAGGATTAGGGATCTGCAGGCACTGTGTCCAATGAGTGCCAGTTCGGAACTGGATTTTCTCACATTATTCTGAGGCCTCATCCTATGTGTCCAAGGTTCCCATTCAAGGACTCCCTTCAGGGACTAAGTGGTAAACCTGCAGGCTGTCCCACAGTCGGAGGAGGACCCAGCACTATCTCTACTGTGCCCGGTATGCACTTTGCATATTTATCTGGACTTCACAGAGAATTTAAGAAGATCTGAGCAGCTCTTTGTCTGTTTTGGAGACCAACAGAAGGGCCAAACAGAGGCTATCCCATCTAACTGTAAATGCCATTCTTTGTATAACCAATCCCAGGGTGTGCCATGTGTTTTTAGAGTATGTGCACACTCAACCAGAGGGATTGCAGACAGACTGGGCCATACCCAAAATCTTTGTAAAGTTCTATAACCTCAGGACTGATCTGGTTTTATTTATCTTGTTATCTCTGTGCAGTTTTCCTGTAGCTCAGTGGTTAGAGTGTGGCGTTAACAACACCGAGGTCATGGGTTTGATCCCAGGGATTGCACATACTCATAAACAATGTATAGTGTAATGCAATGTAAGTCGCTTTGGATAAAAGCTTCTGCCAAATGCATAAATGTCATTCAAATGTAAATGTCATTTGGACAAGCATACTGAAGAACCTGCAGGGTGTTAAGCCTGCTACAGCAACCAGGGGTGTTAAGCCTGCTACAGCACCCAGAGGTGATAACGAGTGCTCTTTTTCCACGTAAGTTCGCCTCTGGTGAACCCTGGACATTGGCACATTTTATTGCCTGGAGCAAAACTTGCTTTATTGCCAAAAGCAAACAGAACAAAATGTCTGTGTCCAGGCAGAATCGAGTCATTAAAGTATGTGTCCTTTAATTCTAAAGCTGTGGACCAAAAGGCCCCAAAAACCTTGAAGAAAAAGAATAAAAAAGAACAATAAATACAGCTGCAAGCAGCTACCTGGTGCTTTTTAGAAAATGATGTATAGTTTTCAGATTTAATTTAAAAAATAATTGAGGACTGTTTTAAAGTTTGTTCTAAGTCTTTTGTACATGACACACTTTCTGCTGCTAGTTGGTGGCACTTTAACACATATGCCACATCATTGTGATCAGCCCACAACACCAAACACATTTCCCAAATTTGATGTAGATCATTTAATGCATGCATGGAACCCCTCCTGTTCCATTTATTTCTATAAATGAATTGCCTTGCCATAGCAACATTATTTAAGCAATCAATAATTTGTTCACAGTTTAGCATCTTCAGTATATCTTTTTTTCTGACCACATATGAAGCGACTTGGTTAAATTTAAAGGGACTCTTTAAATGCTGTTTTAAATGACACTTCTTTCTGCTAGTTGGTGGTGCTATGACTGTGATTCACAATAGCCCCCTCTATGGCATCAGTCCCTTGGACCAAACATACAGCTAAAATTTGAAAGAAATCACTTAATTCACACAGCAGATATGAGCCACATATGAGCCACTCTAGATGCTGCACACATGTCAGAATCTCCTTCTCTGTGACCATCCTGAAAATGAGTTACGAGTTTGTAAAGAGGCTGATTTAGGACAGACAGGTCTAGTACTGATCACAACCTACCTCCTTTCTTGTGCACAGTGAACTAGGGACTATAAATCCCTGCCTCCATCTCAGCTGGTGGAACAGACTCAGTTATGTTCTTCACCAAAAGAACCTTGATCTCTGCATACAGGACTGCTGCACTTTCGTCTGCTGAAGAGAAGAGGATGCCGCAGAACCTGGGTGGGTGCCTGGCAAACTTAATGGCACAGCCAAGCCAAATTCTGATGAATTTGCCGGTTCTGATGAGCCACGGCGATGGGTTAGGGTGGACGACACTTTACCGCCCTGCCATCGAGAGTCCACAAACTGTGTATGAGCAGGGAAAGGTGAATTACATAATTTTGTGATCTCATCATGCATTTCGGAAAAAAATCAGACCAGTTTGAGGCGCGGCTGAGCCACATCCTGAACCCAGAAACCAATCATCCATAAGGCATTCATTCATTGTATCTCCCAAATCACCTTCAGGGCTTGCAGATGCACCCTTGTGTGCAGTCGCAACAGAAGGGGTAGCGCAGAGAACAACTGAAGTGGATCTTTACTTCTTACAGAACAAATAAACCCATAAACCAAACGTCCCAATGTTCTCACAATAAAAAACATGAACCTATAACAAGTGCCGCCCCAGCATAGGCATGTACCAAACATCTGAGGCAGATTTTATGGCCGTCTGAGGGAGTGAGGTACCAACCGCAACCAGGAGCACATGCATGGAAAGGCATGATGACATCCAAAGAAATGTACTCTTTTAGAGGAAATTTGCTCTTTTGTGTGATCAACACACTCAAAAAAACTCTTACAGATTTTTACTGGTGTTTTATATAAAAAAGCAGATCGATCGGTCTTCCAAGGTTTAACCCTAGTGTCACTACATCAACACAATGTCAAGTGAGTGACAGAAAGGGAACCCTAACCATCCCAACTAAGTGCCCTAATTCTAACCTTAACCCTAAAACCAGGTCTTAACCTTAAAATAGTGCTTCAAACTTCAATGGATTAAAGTGTTTAAAGTTACTATAAAGTGACAATATTAGTAAGGTCATTTCATAGACTTTCATTGAATTTATTTCAGCCTAATGATATTTTCTATCCCCCAAACCTAACCCTCACAAAGATAAACATGATTTGGCTGATTTATAAACCTTTTTCTTTAGTTAGGAAAATATCTCACAAGTGTGTTATGGTAATTCACTATGTTAGTGAGGACATTGCTCTCACAAATATAGATAAACCTGTACACACACACACTGCTTTCTCTTTCCTGGTATTGTAATTAATCACTGTAATTAATTTAATTCCTTCATGTTTCTGTCTAGAGAACAGTTTGATGATTCTGAAACAATTGCTCATCTGATATCACTGCTGTCAGTTCACATAATTGCTCACACAGAGAGAGACAGGGGGACAAACAGAGAGATTAGTAGCATTGAGGACGATCAGAAATACGCCTCTGTGATTGTGTACTTTGATGTCAAAGCCTTTGAGCAGAAAGTGAAAATAATCTGTCTGTATCAAGTTGTGTTTTGTGATGATTTTCCATGTTTCCAATTTCACCAATTTTGTGAACATTGGTGTGTGTAAATGAGGGATGTCTGATTGTTCTCCCACAACAAGATAACCAGCTCTCTAAGACATTCACATATTCTGTTCCTTCCTGGTGGAACGAGCTCCCAGCCTCCACCCGCCATCTACAATCACAATCTACAAAAAAACAACAGAACTGCTTTCTCAGACACCTGACTAATCCCTAATGCTCTGCTCAATTTAAAAAAGAATTCTACTGTTCATCCTGTCTCTAGCATCAGAACCCACTTCCCACTTGTAAATGTAGCTTTGTAGTCTTGGCTTGTTGGTTCTTAGGGCAAAATGTTAAATGCTGTCTCTTTGTAAGTTGCTTTGAATAAAAGCGTCTGCTAAATAATTAAAGGTAAATGCTGAACTGAAATATACTTACTCTGTTTTTATAGTGTTTTTAGAAATGAGGATGTCCTCAAAAGGAGGTTTTGCTTAGATTTTCAGGTTTTGCTGACTTTTGAGCACAAATTTGTCCTCAATATATGGTTAACTAAACCCACAAACACACACACAGGTACAGGAAAAGTAATACATATGATAATGGCATTTATTGTTTATTCTTAAACTATAAAATATTGTGACTTTACAGCTTGTGTTTGTGTTGGCCTGTATTTTTCTCTCTTAGGTTTATAAACTGCAGAACAAACCTTTGGAGAGGGTGTGTATGAGTGTTTGTGTGTGTGTGTAATGTCATGTTATCTCCTGCTTGCTGAGCGTTGACCTCTGATCTCCCCACTCTTCCAGCTCATTACCCACAATGCCGAGCAGCTTTTCCAAAACAATCCACCTTCTGCAGCAGTGGTTCTCTCTCTCTGTCTCTCTTGAGTCTCTTAAACGACTGTCACAATACAACTCCTGCCTCTGCTGCAAAGCGATAGACTGCAGGCACAGAGAGAGAGAGAGAGAGAGAGAGAGAGAGAGAATTTCTTCAGCTTTACACTTTATTAAATCCCTATTTACACACAGGACAATATGATCACATCCCTGCTGTTCCCATCTTTTAAAGATCATAAACTCTTATTTTTACAGATATTCTTCAAATTCAATCTTCAGATTTGTAAATGAAAATCCTTCCTTATTCTAAACTCAGATTTCCAAACATTTTGTCGAGTTCTTTCAGGTGGTTTTGTATTAGCAAACAATTTGTAGTAATTGCCCCTTTTTAATATCAAAAAGTCCAAAAAGAATAGTTGTCATATGGAAGTTATGGAAGTTAATGTTCCATCAAGATACAAGTGTTCCAGTACCTCACCATTGTGTTAACAACTCAGTCATGGGTTTAATTTTCAGTGACTGCATGGAAATGTACATTTTGTGACGTCAACATAATAGAAATAGTTCTTTTCCTGGATACTGATTGGTAAATTGTTGATGAAGAGAACCTTTTGTCTAGCATTAGTTAAGAAAGTCTGAAAACTCATAACCAGACATACGTGTGTTGTAACAGCAGTGCAAAATATTTAATTATTAGTCTGTGCATGTTCTGTGACGCACACAGTGCAGAAGTTTACACACCGCATCTGCAAGTTGTTTATCATGTACAAATAAATAAATAGGTGGATCATCAAATTGCATTTTGTTTATTTACTACTGCCCTAAATCACAGAACAGATATTTACATATAGTCCACAAGACAAACTAATAACGGAATTCACTAAAAAATTATGAAAAAATTATGTTAATGTGTGCAAAGTGGGCCGTTTCACTGGTATTTGAGACAGAAAATATTTCATGAATCTTGAAGGCATTTTGTGTTTTCATAAAGTCTGCCGTGATGATGGTCTGAGGAGCTTTTATTTGCATGTTACCAAAAACTCTGGAAACCAGCAGAGATATGATGTTTAATTCTTCACTAGCATACATGCATTTACACTACAAGTGTTTAATGCTTTCCACATCGGTGACACAACAACTCTATATAGCCTTATAGGCTCCTTATATTTGGCTTTAATGCTCTTTATTTTGCGCTGACATTGCAGCCAGGTTTGGTATGTGTGCGAAATGATGACGTTCAACACAATCCAATGTGGAACAGTGACGTTTTAGCCAAGGCAAATCGGATTATGTTTAGACGCAGGTCGGATGTCTGCATATCGGATATGTATCCGATTTAAATCCACATTTGTTTTGTTTACACATCTGCAACAACTTCCGATCTTTGTCATTTGTAAAAAATCAGATTTTTTGTGATAGTGTAAACGCAGCCTAAATGTTTTGGAACTTGAATCTAATAATCCCTTTCCACTTTCTTCTCATGTCAGAAACCCTATCTAATGCAACAGCACCATGATCAGTGTATGAAACATCCTCACCCTTTCACAGGGTTTTCATTAAATCCACAAACTGTATTCATACTGACATAGCAAACAGGAAGCAGAATTATAACTGGAATCTGAGTAAGCAAATGTGTTACTCTTATCGTCTGACACACCACCAAACTTCACACAATACAGTACGGTACAGCAGCACTAAAGCCAGCAGAAAAAGTAAACATCTCAAGTGCTTTATTCCATGAGCTTCCAACCACTCAAAGGCTTTTATTTGAGACATGAAGGTCTCCAAACATCAACATCTGTAAGAAGTGTAATTATACAGGCATAGCCCTGTGACTAACAGTAAGACAGATCCACATGTATGATGTTCTTCAACCCGTACCTTAGCCTGCTGCCTTTCAGAGAAGATTTAGAGTTTGATGAACATGAATTAAAGAGACTCTTTTAACTTTCCTAAGCCTATGTCTACGCTTATCCAGATACAGTTGAAAATACAGTTAAAAATACAGATACAGTTGTGTTTTCTTTAAAAAATGCTCTTCGCCCACACTAGCATTTTGCAAAAGTTCCTCATCCACACAAATGTCCGAAAATACTTACATACCTGTGCTGTGCATGAGTAAAACATTTGGACGTGTCATTTCCTTTTGGCATTTATTTAACATTTAAGTTCAGCGCATCACATATGTACAATGATAAGTTTTCAACCTATAAATACCATAAATAAATCACCAGTGATCATCGACACGGTCTCCTCTAGTGTCAGTGCATCTTTTTTATTCCATTAAATGGAGGTTTTCACCGTAAATAGTGCAACCGTAAACTGTCACCTACTACCAGCATAGGTTATTGACACTATCCAAAATTGTTTCTAACACATATTTTAGTGTATATATAGTGTTATCAGCGCGCTAATCCAGCTTCTGTCTCATGAAATAAAAACTCACGTCGGTGGGGGTCTTTCATGGAAACTAAGGACTGGAAAGAATAATGCTACCAAACTGTAAAGCAGCTAAAACAGTCATAGTACAACATCATAGTCTAAACGTAAACAATCTTATTCTATGTTCTCAATATTTACACATTTTAAACATCAAATGTATTTGTCATCATTTAACTCTGTTATTGCAAAGCAGACTATCAAACAAAATATTTTATTTATTTATATTTTATTATATTGCGATTAACCTTGACCTCATGTAAACACAATACTCCAATCCAGATAATGCAATTAAGTTGCAGCAAGCATATTCAAAGTAAAATATATTGTATTTGCAGATCTTAATTGCAATAGACGGACATATAAAAACATTAATAATAATCATTTACTCATCATTTGTGTTTGTGATTGCATATGAAAAGTAGCGAAGAGGTTTGCAAACATCTTACTGCAATTAAGTCCTTTTTCTGATTTTTGGAAATAATTACATTTGGTGCATTTTCTTAAGGTTAACCCTTTCACTGAGCAGATTTAATTTAGAAGTAACTAAATCACTCAAATACAGTTGCAAATGTGAGTCAGGTTGAGTTATTTACCAATTAGTAGCCTGACGCGCTGACGTGCGACTTCACTAATGAAGCCAGATTGTCAATGCCTAAACCTGCAGGTGCATCAAACACACAGCTCATCAGCTCAGTGAGTAAATCTGTCAGTAGTAATGTGTTCAAGGAGCTGCAGTCTGCGCCAACACGCACAAACTGTGCTAATTTTAAAGCTAAATTAAAGTTGAATAACAGGGCCACTAATGAATGCGCCAAATACTGAGACATTATTTTAGCGACTTTTATAGAAAATTCACAAAATCTAATGCACAAAAGAGATAATGGCCACTAGAGCCACAGAATGATGGTCGTATGATCCTCATCAGAATCTGAGAGTTTTTTGGGGGAAAAACTTGCGCCATATTCAAGATGGCGGCGCATGCACACGCAGCGGCTTCTCTCTCTCCTGACCAAACTGTGTTTTCGTGATTTCCGTCCTGTAAGTCGCAGTGTTTTTTTACGTCTTCGTCGCATTTATCAGCCCTTAAGCGCGATTATAGCCTAACATTTTTGCTCGACATCGGCAGAAGCAAACTTTTTAAGTTGAACTCTGTGGACGCTGAAGAGCTGAATGATCTGGGTCTGCTCCGAAAGCCTATTCAATCACCGACCCCCACTTCTGCACCTCGCGCACAATGGAGGCGCCTCAAGCGGTGTGAGAGGAAGCAGAAGAGGGGTAAGCACGGAGGTATCCGAGCTAGGCTAGCGGCTAGCCCACACAAACCAGCTATCCCTTCCATCGTTCTGGCCAACGTACGCTCATTAGACAACAAACTGGACTACATCCGACTACTATGTTCATCTTAAAGGAATGTAAAGGACTGTGTTTTTGTTGTGTTTTTGTGTTCACGGAAACATGGCTCAGCGACAGTGTCCCGGACCGCGCCATTCAGTTTGACCAGCTGACATGCTATCGTGCCGACAGAGTTGGTAAGACCCACGGTGGTGGACTTTGTGTCTATATCAATGACGCTTGGTGCCGCGATGCTGTTGTAGTCTGCAGATACTGCTCACCAGTGTTGGAATTTATGGTTATTAAGTGCCGGCCATTTTATCTACCAAGGGAATATACAGCTATACTGGTGTGTGCTGTGTACATCCCTCCCACCTCCAACAACACTAGGAGTGAGGCACTGAATGAACTGTACCAGCACATCAGTGAGCAGCAGACAGCCCACCCAGATGCTTTTCTCATCCTCGCTGGGGATTTCAATCATGCAGACTTGAAAAGCGTGTTTCCCAAAATACAGCAGCACATAGACTTTCCAACATGTGGAAATAATACACTGGACCTTGTTTACACCACCCAGAGAGGAGCTTACAAAGCTTTCCCCCTCGCCCACCTCGGTGCCTCAGACCACATCACTTTCATGCTAATGCCCACTTACAGCTTTACAACAACTCCTCTGACCTCCAGGAGTACACAGAGACTGTTACAGCCTACATTAACAAATGCACTGAGGATGTAACAGTCACCAAAACCATCACTGTCCGCGCCAACCAAAAGCC
>JAZGTJ010017567.1:0-11977 GCA_036877575.1 Botia almorhae
GTATATAATTTATGTAAATTGTATATCTATAAATAGATAAGTAATTATAAATAATGCATTATATAATTATAATAATAATAATAATGTTTTTGTACATGCATCATTAAAATTTCCCTTTATTCGTTAAATGCCCTTGTAACTACCATGTACTGTATTTATAGAACTGAGAAAATCACACAGAACAAAACATTAGGTTTAGAAACTTATTTTTAAGCATACAAACAAAAATAATCTCCTCATATTTATCTGCCATACCGCATTCATAATTCTTTTTAATTGACATTGAAATATTTTTATACTCTTAATTTCCTCTATACTCTTGATTCTATACTCTTAATTCTATGACTCTCGCAAAGGTAAAGTGTGTGGAAATAAAGTTAATGATTAATGACAAGTTGACGAACAGTGTGTGGGTGCTGATGGGCCAAATAATTTTCTCTCATTACTTACGTTTGATAAGAATGTCTGTAGTTAATTTCCCTGTGTGACAACAGCCTGACGTGAACAGTATCCAAAAAAACAAATGTTGATTTTGTTTTTAACAATCTTTACAGACAAAACAGTGGCAGATTAGCCAGGTGTTATGATAACCGATACTAACGCGGCTGAAAAACTTCTTCGCCTGCTTGTACTCGAGGAGAAACGGACGCGTCACAGCTCACTATCGCCACCCACTGACGGCTCTTATGGTTCGTTTTAAAACTGTGAAATCTTTTTGTTCTTTTACATATAATTTAGCTTTTTTGCAAAGCAGCATTACAGAAACTTAATTTTAAACAGTAGAGATATAAAACACTAGAGATAAAAGACAAAACAATAAAGAAAGAAGCTGTAAAGAAAAATCAGAAGGTACTGCAGAGACATACGGTACAGCAGAGACATAAAACAGTATAGAATAACGAAAATTATATCATACAGGGAATTTATAAAATACATGAAAATGTGCAATAATGTCATGATGTTGGTGCCGTGTTGTTAATGTTGATTTTGCATTACAAACAGTGAAAACAAAGTGTCTAAAGGATGGTAGGTAAGATTTTATGTAAGCAGTTTTCTGTCAATCAATCAGATTTCAGGTTTTAGGTTTAAGATCAATGTGAGCTTTAGGTTTAAAATTGGGATAGGGATTTGTATACCATTCTTATCGACCTGTTATTTTAGATCACTAGGGTGATCTCAAAACACAAAAACTCACACAAAGAAATATCCGGTGCCGGTAGGCCTATAGTCTACACGTAAGACGTTAATTTAGTTTTATCTCCATTATTTCCTTGTTTCATACAGACAGGAAGTGTATTGGCGAGCTGGGAATGATAATAATACTGCATCATGCCTTATCAATTTTCCGAGCTCGTCGCGTGCCAGCAGAGCGGCTGCAGCTGCAGCAGTGCGTCTGGCCGCGTGCTCGCTCCATGCTGCATTGCAGTGGCGCTCGCGTGATGTGCGCGAAACTGGACCAGATTGCATAAGCAACGCGGGACTGCTGCGGCTCAGTCCGCAAACTGCGGTTTCTGAAAAAAAAAACGACGGGAAAGAGTGGCAGGTGGGGGTATAACGGGGGATTTTTGACCAAGTGTGTCGCAGTGAAACGTGAGACAAGGGAAGGGCGCCTGTGCGTTGTGCATTCGAAAACAAAAGCACCAAACGCATCTCGCAAACGTACTTAGGTTATCCGTCACTTTATAAGCACACACTTCGTGACAGGCTAAATAGTCCCCTAGGAACACCCCAACCAGCGTTGGAGACACAAGAACAGGCTGTCTGCTGTTTTTCAGTTTGTCACGTTTTGGTGCTAGAGTTCACATGCAGTGCTGTCTGACACGCCTTCTTCCACTGCAGAGTGTTGCTGCAGTCATAACCTGTTAAAATGCTTCTGAGAAGTGTGAATGTTGAATGCCAGTAGGGAATTTTCAGGGACGTTCCACACAGTGGAGAGGGGATGAACATGACCTTTGGTTTCTGCACCAGTTATTGTTTACACGTTAAACACAAATACACACTCAGTCTTTCGTTTGCCTTTCTTTTTTAAATAATACTGTCCTTGCTTTCTCGCGCTCATGCTGTTTTAAACCCACGTGAATTCGGCAGGATTTGATGCAGATCTTTTCGCTGATAGAATGGAAATGAATGATGACAGTGACTAACAGCAGCGAATCTCTCTCTCTGTTACAGGGAAGAAAGAAAGTCAAACGTGGGTTTGGAACAACATGAGCGTGAGGAACGAGGGCAGAAGTTTCTCTTTACAAAACATGGGTCTCTAATCTCCTCCTTTCCTCTTTTTTCTTCCCTCTTTCTTCTCTTTTCTGCTCTCCTCTCCTCTGCTCCCCTCCTCCACACTTTTGTCCACTCAGCTCTCTCTGCGCTGAGAAGGAATAAATCAGTGTTTTCCATCTGGCTGTCGTCCAGAAGAGATAAACGCTCGCAGAATAAAAGTTCAGCAGAAATAGTGCGGCCATAAAACAGTCTCCCTCTGTCTCTCTCTCTCTCTTTCTCTTTCAGTGCCCTACTATTGATCTACCTTCATGATCAATACGACCAATCATCTCAGAGAGCCTTTCTGTTCGTGATGTAAGGAAAATGTAGAAAGATGAATACATCTGCGTGTGGAGAGAAAGAGAAGAGGAGAGTTCCTCGGTTAAAAAAAGAGAGAAGCTTGTCCTCAAGTATCCACTCGGATGACTTTTCAAATCTAAGAAATGCTGGAGTATACTGTATGCTTCAGCGTATCCTCCACAGTGGAGAGAATGATGGAATACCAAACCTTTTTCATGTCTCAGTGGGCTCCATTCGCACCCGCCCTGTTTTAAAAACACTACAGCAACAGGAATGTGTCGTGTCTGTAGGAAACTTTGCGCAGTGCAGCGCTGCCCCAAAGTGTGTGTGAATCGTGCAGAGTCATGCAGGATGCCACTGTGTTTTATACATCATATACACTATACATACTGATATACATTTGCAACATGAGTATATTGTACAAACATATTGAAAATATCAACCATATTTTAATGCATCATTTCGGTCTGCTAGGAAATTTGAACCAATGATGAACTAAAGAATGAAATTGTGACAACATTTTTTGAGTTTCTCTCTCTCTCTCATACACATTAAAGTATCATGTGAGTATTTATGATATCAAGTATTTTGTGGTGGTTTGTTAAGCAAAACTGTCTGTGTGTTAGCAAACTGACAAATGTGTGGAAACAGTGTACACTTGTATGTGTATGTGTGTGTGTATGTCTGTCTTTCTCTAGCTTTGTCTGTCTCTAGTGGCCTGTGTACTTTAACTAAAACTGTCAATCAGCATTTATTTCTGATATAAATGAATTATGCAGGAGAGCCATTCAAGCGAACTGCAGATTCAACAAATGTGTCGATTTCTGAACTGTCAGAGTTGTACATTCATTATGAAAGGGTCGGCATATACAGTATTTGGATAATAAATTCTTATACAAAAATCTGATATGTATCGGTTCTGAGTTTCATCGCACAGATACAGAATGTAGATATTATACAAAATATCAAGCTAGGTTGCATTGCAACAGCCATTTATCATCCAGCTTGTCCCAACACAATTTGCATTGCATGGTGAAACTAGTCATCTTCAAGGTGACCTTTAAGACTAACTAAAGATGTTATTAACCATCAATGTGTTTTACAGTCTAAACAAAATATCTGTCGTTTTATTAAATAAATCCTAACAAACTGTAAAATATTTGCTTGAAAATGTTGCATGTGTTATTTTATTTGTTTAATATATTTTATTACATATAAAATGTTGTAACATAATATATATATATTTTTTTAAATATATGTTTCATTTTTTATGTTATTGCCTTCCTGATATATCTCTTCATGGTTTTCCTCACCTTGTAAGTCAATATGTTTGTTTTGTAAAACAATGCCATTGTGGCTAGGTGTCCAGTTACATTTTGGGGCCATTGTATCATATATTGCGGTCATTGTTAATGTGGGTAAGTTGTACCTTTGAAAATCAAGCCCAGTTTGAGCCATAGATCCTGATTCAGCATTTTCACGACGCGTTACTCTTAACAGACCCTGACGCTTAAGTCATGAAGGTGAAGGTCCGTTCACCTTTCATTCACCCTCAGCATCTGGTGTATGTACAGCAGAGCCCGCAGGGGTCACCTGATAAAAAACTGACAGAGGCGTGTTTTGCGCCGGCACCTCCAATCAATTTCTCCTCTCTCTGGTTGAGTACGTGGGACGGTTTTGATGGAACAAGGTTGCGTGTAACGCGCTGGGGTTTGACCGTTTTGCGTTCCCGTTGCAGTTCCCCAGATCGACACACTGACAGGCGCTGGGCGAACAGGAAGAGACGCTTGGAGATTCAGGGATGCTCGCAGCGGGTTACTAACACATATCCGTAACAACCGGCCCACGTCAACTTCCATATCATCACGATTTCCTCGTTGCCATCGCTGATCCGGTTTACTAAAGCAGGTATTTGCATCCTTTCTGTTACGGCGTGTAATTATTAGCCGTTACGATCAGGCGCTGTCCGTTGAACGTGGTGCTGAAAACAGCTTGTGTACCGGAACACTGCCGAGCCTTTGCGACGGGGGTTCAACTAAGGTAATGCACCAAGACTACCGGGGTCGGAACGATTGCTCACACAAAACATTTTGTAGAGACCCTATAGCGAGGTTTGGCCAGCAGCACGGGGCAGATCCGCTAGAAACGGTGATAAAGAAGTCAGTGGTTCAAAGTTACACGGCGGATCTCTGACCTCCGGAAGTTGAAAGGTATATTTTCTATCTAGGGTATGTGCCTCACTATGGTGATGGACAGTTACGCAAATGAAATGCATGAGATCAGCACGATTCGACAGCCAGTGTGAGAGCCCCAAGGTCGATAGCGGTTGTACGGAAGGACCGGATGAAATTGTCGCGGTGTAAGATGCGTTCATGCTATTTTCTTGATTATTTGCGATCGCAGGGAATAACAACGCTGAAGGAAACTGATTTCACATATTGCGCCTTGTGAGCGCTGAAGGACAAAGCGTTACGATCAAGTTGTGCGTGGTTTACGAAGCTAATCTTATCAGTCTTTGTTATGATTATTAGTAGCAGCTTTATTATTATTATTCATATTATACATCATAGTATTTGTTTTTAGATATCATTTAGATTATTGTTAGTTAGTAGCAGCCTATAATGATCATAAATAATAGTACATGTTTTAATTTTGTATTATTTTGGTTTGAATTATTATTAGTGGTAGCAGAATATTATTAGTATTATTAATATAACTCAGGTTTATTTTATCTGCAGTTCTGGCTGTAAAAAGATCTTCGCTCATATAAATCGGAGGTGCCGAGTGTAAGGAGGAGAACATCTGAAAAGCCATCATGAATTTCCTGCTAAAGGCAGCTTTGGGAGGTAAGTGTGCACGCGCCCCGTCAGAAGTTACAATGAAAGCCTCGAGTCAGAGCTTTAGTGCTGCGGCAGCGGTCACGTGCGCGCGCTCCGGGCGCGTTGGGTGATAAACTTCATGCACCGACGAGACCGTCTTGCTACTGTCGAAAGCAACACTAGACGGCGTTTGGCAACTCTTGTGTGCCATTCTTATTCAGAGTAAGCTGCTCTCTTAGCGCAATGCTGCTACAGTGCCCGCATGCTTTATAACCTTCAGCAGCGCTAAGTGATGTCGTAAAATGATATTAAAGCTGCAGTGATTTCTTTCTCATCTCTTTCCAAAAGCCATATTCTCCCCAAAAATTACCTGTCACTATTAATCATAATAAGACCATTAATAATACGTTAATTGCCCACTAAAAAGAGTAACACTTTACAATACAAATCCATCCGTTCACATTAGTTGACTACCATAATTAACATGAACTAGCAATTAACAATACTGATATAGCATTTACTCATCTTAATGTCAATTTCAGCATTTGCTTATTTAATATAATTTTTTTAGCATTGTAAAAGTCAATCAAAAAATAGTATATGGTACTGCCACAGTACTTTTGTTGTACGTTTATTATTATTTTGGTAGGATTATTTTAATGTGATGTGCTGTGAATGGCCAAATGGCTGTACAGTTAAAATATTTGCCTCAGCACTTTTAGCCTGAAGTTGGAGTGTGTTTAATGTACAGGTGCCAAGACCCCTTTTACAGCAGAGCCACAAAGCAGCTGACAGCAGCAAGGGACGCTCCCCTGACACTCCCCACACTAAATATTTCAAAACACAAGATACAAACCTATCTCAGAAACGTATGTTAGTCAGATTAGCCAATCACAAACATTTTGTGATAATTGCAGCTTTGTTTCAACGTTTCAAAAAGAAGACCCTTTTGATGCCATCTGGTTTAGCTGTACAAAATCAGGATGAAGAATGCAATTAGTGTCACGTGTTATCATGTTGAAGTAAACTGGATTGGCAAAATTCGTCTCTCACCATATTGCTTGAATCTGACTGCTGGTGTTTTTTATACAGCGTCTCCTTGGCACTGAAATTCAAGTACAAAAACTCCAAAACTCAAGGACAGAAGGGACTGAACATGCCCCAGTTTCTCAGCATACTGTTTGTTTGTGTTGATGTTATATCGTTATATGATGTTATATAGAGTTCTGAAACATTACGGTCTCAATTATACATAAGATAACCATGAGTTTATCTCTTTACTGCTGATTGGATATCTGGGTATCTGCATTGTTATAAAAGAAAAACAGGGCTTCTAAAAGGGCCAAACAGAAGCACTTACCTCACTGACACCTCACTGAGGCACTTACAGATTTCAGGAAGGTAATTGTCTTAATGTTTCTACAATGGCGATGTGATGGGATTTAAGAATCCGAATGAATGATACCCAGGTATCATTTTGAGGGTTCTAAATGTCACCTTACACTAGAGGCCCTAGGAGGCTGTCCCGGATTTTTGTGATACAAAGGTTGATGCTTCTGGCAATAGATCTACAGTAATGCCAAAAATCCACCCTTGTGTGTTATTGGGAGCCAGCTGAGGCATGACTTTCCAGAAATAGCAATAACAGAATTGTGAGCAGTCAGTAGCGTATGCCTGTTCCTGCTGTGGATTTTAATCCCTTGGACAGGATTTCTTTCAGTGCTTGGATAGGTTCTTTACTGACATTTCTACCCATTTTCCCCTGATGTTCTGGGATTTTTCTGTGTGTCTCTAAGTTTTGAAGCTGTCAGTTATACTCTGGTGAATTTTGTTCTATGGCTTGATGAGCTGGTTGTGCTTTCTCCAATAATATCCGCTTGAATCCACCAAAGACCAGTTATTTAACAGGACAGTGTTTTAAAGTTTAAAACCAATATTAGTTGCAATTTAAATACTACTCAACAAATACAGGATATAGAATGTCATGTTAGGTCTGTGTCTACAGAACATTGTAATATTTGACCAAACATGTCATTAATGGTGATTAGCTGGTCCACATTGGTCAAGATCACTGATCAAGTGGAAGACCAGCTGGTGGAGCTCAGGTCAAGTTTTCCAACAATGGACATCTTTTGATTTGACAATGCATACATCATTTGAAAACCAAAAAAATGCTGGATGTGGATTTGTCAGTGAATACACATTTATAACCAGTTTAAATAATATTTTCATTGCTAACCAATACATGTCTGATTACTCATTTCCTGTTGTGTGTGAAGGAGGCCCCCCTGATGTTGGTAAGATGATGGGAGGCGATGAGGAGAAAGACCCTGAGGCAGAGAAAGAGAAGGAGGAGCAAAGACAGGAAGCTCTGCGTCAAGAGGAGGAAGAGAGGAAGGCCAAACATGCCAAGATGGAAGCAGAGCGAGAAACTATAAGACAGGGTATCAGAGATAAGGTCAGAAGGACAATATTACAATTATTATAATTATTGTGTTTTTCTTAAAGCAACAGTTCAGTTCAACAGAAAGCAAAATTCAGGGTTTTTTTTTCAAACCTATTTGACTTGCTTTCCTCTATGAAACATTTTTTAACATGAAAAGTTTGGATTCATACAACAGAATGTAGTTTGTTGAGGTCTAGACTTCACTTCTAAAGATAAAGTTTTTTAAAAGGTTCTTTGCATCAATGCCACAGAAGAACCATTTTTGGTTCCCCAAAGAACCATTCACTGAAAGGACAATTTCTTTCTTACCTTTTAATAGTCTAAAGAACCTTTTTCCACTTCGAAGAACCTTTTGTACAACATAAAGGTTCTACTAATGTTAAAGGTTCTTTATGGATCCGTACAGCCAAAAATGGTTCCTCTGTGGTACCTCGAAGCAAGTGTTGGCTGCATGCCAATCAGATTAACATTTGATAGCACTACTGTACCTTTTTCGTAACTGTGTTTTCTGTGCTTTGTTCCGTGTGTCAGTATGGCATTAAGAAGCGAGAGGAAGCAGAAGCCGAAGCGCAGGCCGCTATGGAGCAAGCCAGCGAAGGCAGTCTGACTCGTCCAAAGAAGGCGGTACCGTCCGGCTGCGGAGACGAGGACGAGGAGGAAAACATTATGGATACGGTGATGAAGTATCTACCCGGCCCGCTGCAGGACATGCTTAAGAAGTAATACTCAGAAATGATCTTGAGATATTATTTTAACGTGTAGTGACTTCGGCCGAGAGAGAGAGAGAGAGAGAGAGAGAGAGAACAGCGGGTACACCTGACTAAACCATTCACCGTTCACACATTTCGATTCGCGGAGAGCTTTAGATATTAGACAGATCAATCAATCAATCAATCGTGAAGGGTTAATTATCAGAATATAAGCCATATTTTATCTTTAATGGGAAACCTGAATCACGTCATCCGCGGTTAATTCGTATCCAGTACTTAAACAGCAATATATAGTCTATATGCATGATTTGTCTGAGTGTCTGTGTCACTGTTTTGTATCATTGGTCGATAAGATTTTCCACGTCCATTAGCATTCGATGTGAAGAAAACAGTTCTGTCAACATTGTTCGACGCGGATCTTGCATGTCTCCATAGTGTATATGTGCGCACCGTCACCGTGTTTTTTGCCGTTACAAAGATTGCAATTATTAAAAATAAGGCAATAACATTTTCCGTGCTGTAAGCTGACGACTACCTTTGTACGTTAATTACTACAGCGTTAGTTAATTTCTGGTGATTCTGGTCACTGGTCATGCACTATATAGTACGTCACATTTAATGCCTCAATACAGTGTTGCTTAGAGAGACGCATACTCACGCCTCCGTTTTGTGCTTTAAGACCGATTATGAATTTATGAAACACATAAAGAGGGAACGTGCAATTAATGACTTTAAGATCGAAACTCAGATTCACAGGGACGCAGATAATCTGCGCGTTTTGACTCGACTGTCGTTTCTTTGTTGTAGACAACTTGTGTTGTGCGTGATCCAGAACATTCTCAGCAATAATATCATATTCTGTTTGCTTGGCTTGCAGTAAAACAAGAAATAAAACCATTAGCGTGTATGAATGGATCTGATGATTTTGGATGGAATGACATGCGATCTGTCTCAAGAGCCGATGTGTATGGCACTGTAATAAACCAATCACACATCTAATATTTGTCTCTCTACACTGTATACTGTGTTTTCTAACGAAGCCTTACAGATTCTCCGTATTTGAAAAGTGCAGCTGTCATTAACACACTTAACCCCAAGGTAGCACTGTTGATCAATTTTAATCTGCTCTGGGCAATTCTATTCCTTCTGAAAGTGACGAATGAAAACGAATCAATCTATAAAAATGACGTAAAAGCAGCAGTTTCCACACAAAATGTTTTATCTTTATTAACTCAATAAAACAAAATAAAACAATACAACACAGTAAGGTGCACCATCATAATGTACGCATGCGCACCAGCCCAGACACGACCCTGCTTCCAATCCAATTAACACTTTCCCTTTTTAAAAGTCTTTAAAACTGTTCTTTCAGGTAAACAGTAGGAAAACTTTCCATTTAAGCTACAATCTGTAACTTTTGCACCTCTATCGCCATCTCCGTTTGTAACAGAATTGTAGGTTACTTTACACACTTAAGTGCTAAGTGTGTAAAGACACCAAATATGACGCGACAGCTCAAATTATAAATCATTATTATAAACGTACAGTTGTGAATCAAGGTAAATTAAGACGGCTTTGAACACTGAGGCTACTTGCTTAATAACTGTTCTCTTTCTTTTTTTAAAGTTACAGATCGCAGCTTTAAGAAACGTTCTCTTGTATTGTGCTGAGAGTGTTATCACAGGTCTTGTGCTGGGAGACTGATCACGGCCAACTAATGAAACTGTCAAAATACATTTTTTCATGTTACTTTTGGGTGCAATATGAGCCAGATAGAGCATTTGTCATGATTTAATATGTGTTTTGGAATAAGTAAAGTGTATAAGGAAGTCTGGTATAGAGAAGCTGCATAATTTTTATGATAAGCTAATATCATACAGAAAAACAGTACATTAAACTGGATATAAGAGAGAGAGAGAGTTATCACTAAATGCTGAAAATGAAATACAGCTTCACCCTACTGTAAAAAAATGCTCCTCCTTCCAAGACAAAGAACATAAAATATACTGTAATAAATTACCTCATAAATATATTGGAGATTGTACGGATATCAAGTGACCTAATAAAAGGCATATTCAAGCTAACTGCGCTTAGCAGGGACAAAGCAACAGGAAGTTGAACCGGTGAGATCACAGGTGAGTTCATTATCCAAATGTGCAGCCACCAATGGGTGAGCGGACAGTGGAGGTCATGTGATCTGCCTTAATACTGCAGTTGACTTACCGCGCATACTAAAAACAGTATACGACAACTTGGCTAACTTAAGCGCTGTTAGCGCGAATGCACCTCTGAAGTGTCAATTTAATAAACAAAATCGAAACTTAACTAGTAAAAATAACAGTAGAACATGTCAAACATAGAGCATAACTCAAAAATCACACATTAACAACATGCTTCTATGCAACGTGTGTGTGTGTGTGTGTGCGTGTGTGCGTACTACCACTACAGCGAGATTCAAACTACACCAGTAATTTAAAACCACAGCTGTAACGAGTCAGGTCTAATGTTTAAGTGTGCATAGGGCACTTACTGTAAGGTCTATGTCTGGACAATACTGTAAAACCAACACACAAAGACTTCCAAACACAGCGAATCAGACTGGATCAGACTGTTTACAGTAAAAGGAACAGGTCAGCCGAGATCTGTTTGATAAATGGAGCTTTTTTATCGTCACTGTTATGACACGTAGTTTAAACATCTTTAAAACACTCCATCAGAAGTAGCTGTGTGACTGATAAACAGACGGTGCTAACTTCAAGCTCCCAGATCTAGGGCTGAAAAAAAAATCACATTCCCAATTTAAATGTTTCCTTTAGATTGATGATGTGAGAAGCTTATTAAAGACAGTGTTCTGACTGCATGGGATAGAAAAACGGTAAAACCCCGTGTTACTGTATCTGTGAAAGAGGAGGGTGGAGCATGTGGGACGAGATGGGAGGGGGGCGTGGCCTGGCACAGGTCCCGGGTCACAGAGGGTTTCCTGCTCCTACACGGTTGTCCGACACATGGGGAAGATAGGTCCTTCAAGCCTTCTCTTTCTTACTACACACAGAAACAAAAGAAGCGTGTCACTAAATAAAGTACAGTCAAAGATGGACATCTGCTTACGCAGTCTACAGTTAACAGCAATATTTATGAATGAAATAACCGAGAAAGATTCATGATCTGAAGACATCAAGGAAACTTAAAACCGCAATTAAAGGTACAGTAGGCAATTTTGGAGAGGCTAGCAATAGCCATCTAGCATTGAAAATATAGGATCATGCTCTCCCTTCGGAGCGCTCTCTAAAGCCACGCCTCCTCCAGTAGTTCCCAGAGGAACGCAGATACATAGTTTGACAGGCAAGTAGGACATCCTATCATTGTATTTGGACCGAATGCAATGATTGGACAAACATTTTATGGTACTGCACCAACCACAGAAAATATATTTACTTAAAATATATTTA
>JAZGTJ010017568.1:0-11977 GCA_036877575.1 Botia almorhae
GGGCCGTACCCAGGACAGCCGGCTGGGCCGTACCCAGGACAAGCTGTCACTGTGCAGCCAACAGTCTATGTGACCAATGTTCCCCTGACCAGCCCGCTGCCTGATTACCTGGGTTACTCCATCTTCACCATGCTGTGCTGCTGTCTGCCTCTGGGTATCGCTGCTCTGGTTTACTCCATCTCTGTAAGTATCTGTGAATATTATTAGATGGGATGTTTTCTTCATTTATTAAATCATAATTGTTTTAAGAGCGTTGGCAATAAAAATCATGTTTTCGGGAAGACTAATCATCTCATTAAGAAACACAGACCGTTCACAAATCCATGAGGTTCATGTTAGTTGATGATATGCTGTACAGACAAATTAAAGACAAAGTCATGAGTCATGGTTTATATCTCTGTGTTGTCAAATTAGATAAAGCAAAAGAGTAAATCGAGTTGGACTGTTATTCAGATTAGTGAGCACACAAAATGTGAACATTCGAAGCGTAAACACACCCAGTCGATGCAGTTAAGAAGGGTAGAGCGCGTTCATGAGGTCACAAGAATCTTCTGTTATGTTTTACTGCATTTTATTGGCTCTGTGCTCTGTGACACCACAGGGACAATAAAATGTAATTGAATTATG
The DNA here is from genome assembly GCA_036877575.1 of Botia almorhae. Classification (NCBI taxonomy): domain Eukaryota; kingdom Metazoa; phylum Chordata; class Actinopteri; order Cypriniformes; family Botiidae; genus Botia; species Botia almorhae. The sequence continues at coordinate 628 of JAZGTJ010017568.1, forward strand.
AGTTCAGCTAATAGTTCCAGCTTTTAAGAGTCAACATTTACATTACTCACTTTGCAGATGTTCATACAAAGTGTTTCTCATGAAACGATAGAAAAAAATAACTGGCAATTTAGAGCAAACAGGGGCTGTTAATATAAGTAATGGGGTTTTCTGGTTTTGAAAAAGCATCATAATGGAAGTTCTCACCATGTTAAGAGTTTTAGCTTTCATGTCTGTGTGTGTGCATGTTACATCATAGCTGTACTTCCCCAGATTTTAACATGTTAGCCATGCTTACGTCATAATGACTAGCACCATGTAACTTCCTGTGTGTTTTCCCAGACTCGAAATGCCAACATGTCCGGACACCGACAGATAGCGGAGAACAGTTCCAAAATGGCTCGAACCCTCAACCATGTGGCTCTTGGCATCGGGCTCACCGTCATTACCCTGTATATCATAGCCATTATTGTTATCAATGTCTCTCATTGATTCCCATTATTGTCAGACATGAAACATTATCATCATATCCAAAAGCTTTTAATGTTTAAAAAAACCTTAAAAGTGTTCTGCCTTTAATTGTGTTACGATTTCTCCTCTCAAATTATAGCTACAATATTTTGTTTATATTTTCATACGTGGAGCCAGTAAGGGATGATGTAACATGTTTAATCTCTTTTAGTGCCTCATGGCTGGGTCCTCAGCCCTCACCCGGTTCATGTCTTAACTAATGAGGTGACGAGTCACCTCAAATGAGGGAGACGTTTAAGATGTGAGGGGTGAGAAGGACGGAGCTATTGTACTGGCTAATTGCTATTCACTTAATTAAAAAGTATGCTGCACATGTGATCATCATATGCTTCATAATTATTTTTTAATTCAACAAAGCTGTTACTGTATGAAAGAATTACGGTATGAAGTCAGACATTTTCTTCTTGTAGTTTCACTGCATATTAAATAAAAGTTTCAGCCACTAGCTAATTTTGTCAGTGCATGTTTTTTACATGCCAATTTACCAGCATGCTTCTGCTGAAACTGCAGAAACTGCATCCTGCGGCTCTGCTGGGGTGAGTTTCATTTCCTTCAATGTCTCTCACCGAGAGTGTGGGTAGGTATGTGGTTTTCTGTGCGATATGTAAGATAAGTCTTGTTGTTTTAGAACTACAGTCTCTGAAGTCCTCCCTACACCCCTTATTTACACAGTCCTATAATTCCTGTTTGAATACCAGTCTGTCTGCCTTTGATAGAGGACAGTTTACTCTGTCACACATGATGTGCTTTGATTTGAGAGACCACCTACACTTTCTCCGCACTAGTGAAAGTTTACATGGGTGTCGGCCATGATGAGGTTCTGCCAGGTGCAGAGGCAAGTTTGTAGCTGTATCTCAAAGATCTAACAGGAACATGCTGAGGTGAGAACATTGTAGGAACATTGCCCTAACATTTTCATGAAATAACAAAAATGTTAAAAATGTTATTTTGCAAATTCTAAGAATCCTCAAAGCGTTCAGTCAGTTATTTTGACGTAATTATGTCTCGGGTATAAGAACGTAATTACATTTTTAAAAAGTTTTTTAAAGGGTTTTAAACCCTTATTAACTACTTAGTAACTTTTTGATATATGTGATATATAACGTTAAAAATGTTCACTAACGTTACTGCAAGAATGTTTTTGAGAACTTTAAGAGAACTTTTAGAGAACATTAGCCAATGTTCTGAGAACTTTCCCATTAGCTGAGCTGGTTCTTGGTTGCATTCCCTGACTCAGTCTGCGTTTGACTGAACTAGGATCTCTAGTTCTCTAGGATCTACTAGTTTGGATCTCTGTGTGTTTACCGCATAAACACAACTTAGTTTCCTGGAGGACCTCGGCACCTTAATTACATGCAAATGACACAGAAGCCAGTCATGCAGATCAGAGCTTGTGAAAGTCACCTGACGTCACCTGCTGTATGTGCGTGTACCTATTTATTTTTCCTGATGGTAAAAACCGTGTCATCATGCTCTACAGTAACTGATGTTTACAGTGGTAATGACTACAGTCACACCCTCATCCCTTCCCTTATTTGTTTATCCTACAGTACACTAATTTCCACAGACTACAGTAGCCATAAAATGAGTGCGCTGATAAAATTGCATTCAGATGTGTTGCTATATGAAATATTTGTATCAAAGTTACATTGATTAAATCCTTCCTTCATCTTCATTCCATCTCTGTTGTAAAAGAAAAAAGCATTGACCAAAAGACTTTTATAGTGCGTCTGTGTTTCTTCAGTTTGTTTAGATGAAGACAGAGTTCAGGCTTACCTGAGGGGTGGGGGGGAGTATAGGAAACCCCCCTCATGTTTCTGCTGTATTATACAGGAAGCACAGAGAAGATTTGGCACTCAAGAATTTTCTCAAAACATTTTCTAAGGTTCTTTAAAAGTTCTCTCATAGTTAACAAAACATCTTTGTTTTACATATAAATATATATATATATATATATATACACACACACACACACACACACACATCAAGTTTAGATATACATCAAAAACTTTATTTTCAAGCTGTTAGTGGAACGTTGTAAAAACATGACAGAATTAAAAAAGTGTTTGAATAATGTTCTTATAACCAAGCAATAATTAATATGACATCTATATAACTGGATGCTTTGAATGTTTGTAGAACATTCAAAATAATGTTTTTAATGTTTTGTTTTTTTAGTGTTAGGGAAACATTTTTACAATCTAAAACTGTTAGCTCACAGACGGCCAGTTCTGAAGCTCCAGCAGCGGTTCTGAAGCTCCAGCAGCGGATGCAAAGCTCCAGCAGCGGTTCTGAAGCTCCAGCAGCGGTTCTGAAGCTCCAGCAGCGGTTCTGAAGCTCCAGCAGCGGATCTGAGGTCCTCTGGTGCTGCTTTGAAAAGCCACAGCATTTGTTTTAAACTTTGTAATGCTCAAGTACAATTAAAAGTGTTTTTTCTAAGTGATAGATGTTGGCTGTATACTTTGACTATATCTGCTTGACACTGTATTTATATATCTCTCTTATTGTCTCTAATTAATTTATTCATGTTATGTTGTTTAGATAGCAATGCTGAATTTCTTGTTACTCCTCCCCTGTCTGCTACCGCTCGCTCTCCACCCTTTTGCCTCCCACCAGCATTGTCTTCACCCTCCATGGCATGATACAAAAAGCTCGAACCAGAGGACAGCAGGAAGCGCAAGCAAAAGTCCAGCAGAGAAATGGATGCCAGCAAGACTTCCAATATGTTTCCAGCCAACAGTAATTATACAGATAAATCAGGCATCACCCAGCCCGCACCGCCACCATACTCGGACCGCTCAGGACACCCCCCCCCAGGGAGCTACCCCAACACTTCAGGCTATCCAGCCCAACAGTACGGATTTCCAGGAGGCCAACCGGTCCCCCAGGGGCCGTACACCCAAGGGCCCTATCCTGGACAACCTGCTGTCACCGTACAGCCTACGGTTTTTGTGACCCCCACTCCACTGGCCAACCCACTGCCTGATTACCTGGGTTATTCCATCTTCACGATGGTGTGCTGCTGTTTGCCTGTGGGCATCGCTGCTCTGGTTTACTCCATATTTGTAAGTATTAGAAAAATTAACCTTGTTTTATTAATTTTGTCTTAGAAATGTGAACATCTTTAAATTACATTTTTTAAATCATAATTAAACTAAACATGTATGTAGATCGTTAACACTTTAAGAGCTCACAAAAGTTTGTGTACAAGACAATGAGCATCGTGTCAGTATTACAGAATGAATGTACAAGTCTATATATATATATTTTCTAAATCTATATGATCTATATTTCACTGTTGGGTGTCAGATAGTAAAAAGTGAACTGCATACTGAAATACTACTGCTGATGTAGTTCCTGCACAGCCCTCACGTCACGAAATTTATTTCAAGAACTTCCCATAAAGTTCACACACAGAGGAAAGCAGGTAATTATCCCCAGGTTCTACAAGACCATGATAAACTGGTTTTATCCAGATCAACTTACAAATGATGAAACATTATTCATTCAATGTGAATGAATGAATTCAATGTGTTAACAACTTTCTGTTCCTGGAAACAATGTTATTTACTCTGTCATTGACACAAAGGTGCAGCAACATCACAAAAAGACACAATGTGACAGTGACATTTGTGCAGCATGTTTTCATCTGCTTATTGTTCATTTCTAAATATAGTGTTTCTATTGTTTACTGGGAGCTCGTTACATAACATGACATGTACGACGTGTTATAAAAATACAATAGAATATACAGAACATATCATTCATTTAAGTGAAAACATTGTTTATCGTTCATTCCTGCTGAATGTTGCATTAGCAAATTTTATTGTAAAGACTTTTACTGTAACCTCACTGTAAGTGACCTGTACTTTCTTCTTTCTGTAAAAAACACATAATCCAGACTGAACTCTCATATTTGAACCCAAGTGTTGTTTGAAATCATGACTGCGCGTGTGTGAATAGAGAAGAGCCAGAAGGAAGTTAATTATGTTACGTAGGTCATTGATAGATGGAGGGAAGACTGCAAAACAAAAAGACAGCGTACTGATTCAGAAGGGCAGTGACCTGGACAGATGCTTCCTTATCTGGGTGATAATTCCCAACAGAAAATTAAACCTGATGCAATAAATATTTAATCAGACGTCTTCCTTGAGAACAAAGCTTTTTGGTAAGGAGTGGCGACCCGTTGTAATTTCCCAGAACTTCCCTCGTTGCACAAGCAGTCACGGCAGAATAATTAACTAGCTGTTTAGAGAAGTCAAAGCAGTGTTATGATATAGTCCACAGAGACTCTGTTACATAAAACCTTGTATATCGTTTAGAAATGACCCTTAGCGTTTGTTTACACAGAGAATATTTCCACAAGCTTTGTTGGATTGTAGAGCAACCAAACTCTCTTCCAGTGGGTTGAGAGAGAGAGCGTGTTATATAAACACTGGTCACGTCAGCTAGCTTTACTCCAGTGTCAACGTTGTGAGGTCTGAGGTTCAGAGTGTGGCTTCCAGAGTCGCAGGAGTTATAAAAAACACTCAAGTGGTTGACAATGTGTTTTACTTTTGCTTTTACAGACTCGAAATGCCAACATGTCAGGACAACAACAAATGGCGGAGAAAAACTCCAGAATGGCTCGCATCCTCAACCATACTGCTCTGGGCATCGGCCTCACCCTGGCTGCCGTGTATATCATCTACATCATTGTCCTGTTCGCCTACATTAAACCACATGGAAAACCATAGAGTTAGACTGACAGATTTCCAAACATCAATAGCATATTCACGTTTAAATGTAATTTTCTAAACATGTTTGGTGCTTTGCTTTTTATAGCTTTCAGTGTAAAATGTTTAAATTAGCTTAAGTTGTTATGATGCCTGTGTTGAGGCTTATCATATATGTTGAACATGTGCCATAATATAGAATTAATATAAAATAAAACATAATTGCAATGTGTACTCCAGTTGACTAGCTCACGTCAAGCATGTTGTTATTTACCTTGGACTTCAATTGTGTTTAAACAGAACAGAAGCTTCGGCTGTCAAGAGTACATGTATCATAAAATGAGATATTTATTTTTAAATGACATATTGGGTTAAAACTGTAAGTGACCACACTGTTAATGCTTTTAATATATTATGAGATATAACTGTATAGCTGTTATTTTAAAGTGTACTGTAAGATTATCCTGTTCTAGACAATTTAACCTAGAATACTTTAATGATCATTAAAACAGTCTGGTTAACATCAAGTGTTTTCTTATCTGTTTGTAAGTCAAACACCGTTTGGAAATCACATGAGCTATTTTGTTCAGTAATGGAATAATGCGATTTGAGATGAATAGCACAATTTCAACCACATCAATGGAGGAAGTGTATTAATCTTGTATTCTTCAGGAGTACAGAAGTGAAAGTCTAGCTGTATTATGACAAACGTTATAGTGACTGACTGAGCTGCAGTCACATTCACTATTATTATAATGAATGAGAGTAAATGGTGACTGCAGCTGTGAGTCTGTATCATTCTGCCTCTACATCTGTTGTGTGGTAAACATCACAAGCCATTGACCAAAATCCTACATTTTCATGTACGGCGGAAAATCATTGAGTTTAGAACAACGTGTAAGACAGAATTTTAATTTCGTGTAAACTGTCCCTTTAAATGTTGATACCACAAGGTGGCGAATGCAGTATATTTGTGTACAGCAACTTTCTGATTAAAACATGATCTTACTGTTACTGTTCCCTTGCCAGACCTTCCCCATTGACTTCCAACCAAGCTAGACTCCACAGTATCTGATAAATATCCATGACATGAAAACACTGAAACCAGAGAACAGTAACGCTTTTCACTTCCACATAGCACAAGCAAAAGAGTTAAAAGCAACATTACACACTCCAGCCGAATAATGGATCATTAGCTGACTGGTATTGCTCTTCTGGTTTACTCCATCACTGTAAGTATCTGCAACATTCTCACCTCATATATCTCCAACCCTAACCCTAGCAAGAGATTCCTTAGTGTCTGGCTATTTTTATAATAAACATGCATCTTAATTTGTGTGCCAAACTCTAGAATATTTAGGAGGGGAAAGGTCTTAAAGTCAAAATGTTTAAAAAAACATTTTATTTTGAAACATTGCTTTGTTTCAAACTAATGAAGTAATTTATTTTACTTTTATATAAATAAGCAAAAATGAATAGAATGTCTGATGCATTAATTATTCATTATTATGAGAATAATTTTATTTTAGGATATAATCTGTAGTCACACAAAAAATGTGAGGATTTAAAACAACTTTCTCCTAAAGAAATTTAATAAGAACTAATTATTTTGATAAATTAATGTATTCTGAGAACTATACATAAAATTCATTTGAAACCTGTCATGTCTTAGTTACAGTTTGTCTGCTTCCCATAAACAACTTTTTATGTTTTTATGGTGAGACACTCTCACTCTTGTCTCAGTTGGTTGTCCCAGTTCATGGATAAACATAAACAGTGAATCTAATCTAATCCGATCTGGGGCTTTACAGTCTGTACATGTATTTGAGTAAAGTTTGTACACATTGGTAAACTTTGTTACATGCTAAAATAAAGTTACATTTAAATAATGTGGAGGTCTGCACGTCACTGGCCAACAAGCTGACAGTGCCCAGGAACCTTTCAGCCCGAGTCTCTCCCAGTTAAATTGATTCTGTCTATAAATGTTTGTTAGTTTGTTAGTTGTAAATGTCATCTGCTTTTCCAGCACCAGACATACAGTAAATCTCCTCTTCACTTCTAGTTAAATGCAGGAATACAGATGATTCTGTTCACATTTTTTGTTACGCTGGTTGAAAGTCTTTACATACATTTATATAAATATATAACTTCCGTGGAAGGTGCAGGACTGTAAAACGTTCATTCAATCATTGCATTTGCCCCGAATGCAATAGTTTTATGTCCAGAACATCCAGCACAATAATAAAATAATACATATATTCTGCATATGAATAGTTTCATTCTTGCTGTGCAGTAACTCTTAAAGCATGAATATGCTGGTGTTGTAAATTCAAAGCAATTATTTCTATAAAGAGGAATCGTTTCAGAAACACACTATATTGACAAAAAATACCAATGAAAACAGAATTTTACATCATACAGTGTCAATGCTTCAAACTTTATTGTAAGTATAACCACACAGGAAGAAAATTTTACAGTTTAAAAGATGTAAAATTGTAAATCACAGGTTAATACAGAAAGGCAAGTGTGGCAGGTGGCAACACCTTGTGGATTACTGATTTCACCAAAGTGCCGTCACACAACAATGCAACAAAACCACAAATGTTTATTTCAATGACTTTCCCGTAAAGATTAATAATATGTGAACGTGTTCAGGCGTGTAATTACAGTAAAGATCTCTCTGCCTTTTTTTTAGTTTTTCATTAATGGGACTCGCTCACTTTCTGTTTCCATATGAAAGAGCTGAACAGCCTCCAGCAGTCGCTCTGTTTAGTCACCTCTTGATTAGTTACCCATTGAAGGGGTAAATGTTAACGGGTGAGGTTAGCAGGGGGGCTTTTCCTTTGCTCCAAGTGTCCCACCTGTGCCACCTGCCCTTTCTAATTAGTGAAATTGATTATTGATCTATTTCATTTGATTGTACAGTGTTGTTTTGTATTATTTTCAGAATCTATGTTTTTCTCTTATTGTGCGACATTATATTGCTAGCACTTTTAAAAAATGAGGACGTGTTCTGCGTCTGTCCACTTCAGCTAGTTTTGCTTTGAAATTCATTCGGCATAAACAACAAAAGACATAAGAAGTATTTTAAATGAGTAATTCGCCCGTTTATTTTCCTATCCGAACTATTCACAATGATAAAGTTCGTTTTCTTCTTTTTTCAGTTTTTTTCACCGTTGCTTTTCGTGGATGTTTTTGTCTTAACGGGTGTTTTTATACTTTCCTGGGAACTAAATATAAAGTAAACATGGATTTTAAATGATTCAGTATCAGTAAAGTTTATTATCACCATTGCAGACAGATTTTACTGTATTAACTCCATGTTAAAGCCATTCTAGGCATAACATCTCACTTATGTTAACATTATTACATTCTAAGATTGTTTCCGCCTTCTCTTGTTTGAGTCATCCTCAAACCCTCCCCACAATTATTACATTGACTTCCCTTCTTTTGTTTTTAAATGGGATGTAAGCATGACTGATTTATATTAAATATAGGTTAAATTATTATTTTATTAAACATTATTTATGGGTTGTTAAAGTTATGCTCCATCGAGTCTCAACTAATGGAAGAACACATTTAGAAAGACTTACTGCTCCAGTACACTTATGGTGAGACTGGAACTGACAGAGCAGGTCTGAATGGGATTTAATGATAAACCAGAGGTCAAAGGTTCATAGTGTGTCTGAGTATTTTGTTCTCAAACTGTCCTTCAGATATATACTGTATATGTAAGGAAATTGTACTATACTATATATTAAATGCAATTTCTCTGTGATTCTCTAACATGAACGTGACCCGGATGCAATACTAAAGTTACTATGAGCCCACTGTTTGGTTTGGTGTGAACTAGAGATCAGACACCATAGATCACATGCATGAGATCAGACTAACTGAGCGTGGCCGCCTTCTGGGCTGTTAAAGCGTCAGTGTTTGTCCGAATTTTGACATTCTGCCAGAATCCGACCGCCCTGTTCTGATTGGTTGATTCACTGACGCGGCTGCTATCTGATTGGTCAGTATTCTTAAGGCCCACCCACAACTGACGTAATTATTACGGAAGCAATTGGGGGCCTCCGCTTGCAGCCACATGGATTCAACAAAACTGTCTCTATCACTATAAAATACAAACACTTTAGAGGATATCTGATATGTGTAATGTAAGTACTACTCGAGTCATGTTAAATCATAAACCTAAAACAAGCGTTTTATCCTTTTGAGTCGAAAGTGGCTGCCGACCACAGTTGAGTGAACAGAGCTTAAATGATAAAATATATAAAGTATATAAAGTCAAATTTGTTTAATAGTTTTATTTGAAAAGAACTTTAAAGTTGCATAACATCCTGAAGCGTCCTGACAATGTCACAGTCCAGTACTGAAATCATCAGCCCGACCCACTTCCTGTTTATATCCTCAGACAAACGGAATGTTTCTCACGAAACGAAACAGTTCCAGTAAACCGTTCAACTTTTTCATATAAGATGGAGACAGTAGTTGTCGCCCTCTGGTGGCCGTCACGAAAATGATTTATAAATCACTTTACTGCAGACCTGCTTGACACAATAAGGCCGTGTCACAAACTGGACCCATATTTACTCAACACTGTTGTGTGCTGTGTACATTATTAATGTTTACACGTCAGTGGCATGTATTCACTTTTAGAGCTTTCACAGATCTTTTAAACTGTTCTAGGAACTCAACGTTTCCTGAACCTTTTTGAACCTTTTTCATGAGAGTAATTTTAACCACTTGTCTTTAACAGCAGCAGGTGTCTGTCTCTGACCGTCAAGCACCTGGACCGGAAGAATCGTGCGGTGAAGGACCTGGAGCCTGTGGTTTCCACAGCAGTCATGTGCTCTGATAAGAGCAGAACCCTCACTCAGAACCACACGGCTGTGGTCCACTTGTGGTTTGACAACATGGTTCATGCAGCTGATACTGTTGTGACCTTGAACGAGATGCTACTTGCTTTGATATTTTGTAATGAGATTCAGTGAGATTCACTTGGTTCAGCTGAGCTGTGTTTCTTCCTTTGATTCCTCCTGAACCGTTTCCACAGTGAGAAGTTGTGGGTGATCAGAAATGGCCCCTGCTGAAATTTCCTGAGCTGATGATCAGAACCATCATAGATTACAGAGCGCCATTTAAAAGATCTGTGAGGTGCATTTAATTCCACGAACAAATTTCAGGTAAGATGCATTTTTGAAAGCAGGCCTTTGAATTTTTAATAAGAACATGTCCAATGCATTCTTCCTTAACCTTAAAAAAAAAGAAAACAAATGTTATATTTTTGTATTTTGAGATCAATATGATTTTTTGGTATTATATTTTCATGAAATACATTTTTACTGTAATACAATAATGAGAATCATTCTGTCTGTATTATGCTTTAAATTAAAATCTGAAATTTAACAGCGGTACATTAAATGCTATATGAAGCGTGCATACTTTGCCATTTAAAATATTATTTTACAGATTATGGATTTAATAATGGGGGCAGGATATGTGCTTAGGTGTCACAATATTCAAAAGTCATGGAACAAATGTTATTGCATTATAAAAGACTAATTAAACGTTGTTCTATGATTACATCTCTGGTGAGATTCAACAATTTGCTTGTTCTACTGTTTCAAGTCTGTCTCCCTCTTGTGGTGGGGGGTTGTCGGTGTGTGACCTTGACCACGTGACCTGCGTTACATGAACGAACCTGTACAATTTTAACTGTGTTCGTGATTCCCTATAAATGACAAATCAAAACATCTTAATTTGTGCTGTAATTTGGAAGTCTGCCAGTGTTGTTCTGGCTCAGTTGCTCCTCACTCATGACTGTTGTGTACAGTGTTGTGTTGTGTATAGTGGGGTGTCGTGTACAGTGGCAGTAGCAGTATGTTAACGAGGTGCTTATGACAGCTTCAGTCTTCCAGTTATGTCTTTATTAACCTGATGTGTTACTGTCCAGGGTCAATATCTTTAACTTTATGCCCGTTAGGCATGAGTTTTTATTCACTTATTCAGTCAGTTTGAATCATATTGGATCATGTTGTTCAAAAGCCCTTATGGCTTTCTTCCATAAAACAAGCATCACTCTATTTCGTTTATACTAATATAATTATGATGTATATATA